>OZ022312.1:10154416-10305171 GCA_963989215.1 Hedychridium roseum
CGTATAACATTAAAGTACCCAATTTTTTACAATGCCGCAAATGGAGATGCGAAAAGTAAGTGCAAACATAACGACATGAACTTCCTTCGCTTTTGCACTTTTCTTTTCATGCGGTAAAAGTCGTTTATGTTGACTGGCGTTTCGATTACATGATTTTCTTTCTTCCCCAATATTACCGCTATATCCGTATTTTCTAGCACGAGGGGATACGCTGGAATTAGAGCAAATACAAGAACGGTACATGAGCTGCCTACGAAGTTTCGTCGAGCACAGCGCACCACAACAACCGACTCGTTTTCACGACCTTCTCGTCAGATTGCCCGAAGTAAGTCTTGGACTATGATTTACCAATGAAACCGAAAATGATCTTCGTAAATGCGCGGCAGTATGATTAAATATTTGCAAAGCTACACACATGTTGCATGTTATGCATATACCTTAGACAATTGACCACTGCGAGTCAAGCAACGCTTTCGGATCTTTAAAATATCCAACACTCGACATGAACTGATCAATCGAAAGGTATTTTTCAATAGCTTCCATTTTTCCTAAATTCCAGGTACAATCGGCAGCAGCTCTGCTACTCAAGAGCAAAATGCTCTACGTTCCTTTCCTATTGAATTCGGCGATTCAAAGATAGTAAATATACAAAGTGACGATAAACAAAGCTGAATACCTACATAGGTGTATATATATATATACACACACACACACACACATATATATATATATATATATATATATATATATATATTTATATATATACATATATCTATGTCTCTATGCATGTAAAGTAAATGAACTGAACAAATAAAACGCGAGAAAGCCCAACGGAAACAGGGAGGTATTAAATGGTTGAAAGAATAGATAAATAGAGGGAGCGAGAGAGAGAGAATGATAGAAACAACGGCTCGGAGTGAAAAGGGGAAGGCTTTGTTTGTGTATGTATAGTAAGTATATGTATACAAAACAAGATATAAAATTGTGTGTTTGTTGCGTTATACAAGTGAAGAGCGAAAAGTATAAGAATGCAAATAAAAGAAACATCACCTAAGATTGAGGCGGAGATGAGAGTCCGCGAGGAACCAGAAGGAAATCATGCAAAGACCGCTTTAAATATTATAATGGAAGAATTTGGGAGATAAAAGAGAGAAAGGAAATGCAAGAGAGGGAGAGAAAGGCTGAGAGAATGTGAGAGTGAAAGCAGAGGCGCGCGCGAAGGTGAACGCGTGCACCATCTCGTGATAGGTAAATTAATCGAGGAGCGGACTGAACTTCTTTTCTATTCGAATAACTAAGAAAAAAGACTATAATAATATATTTCTGTACGCAATATCGCGCAACTACGTCATTGTGTGTTCACATTACATAATTAAATTGATAATAAGACTCTCGTTACGCTACGCTCACCGGTATATACCAGCGAAAGTTCCCCGTCACTCTTAACACGACGAAGAAGACAAGAAAAGACAAATAAAGCTGACCGATCGATCACCGACGAACTAGCATCCCCGTGAAATGGCTCAACGTCGACGCGCTTGCACATCTCGACGCATCACATTCTGACGACCACGCCCGTAATTATGAAAAACCCAGAACAAAATCCGCAAACATATACATACACATACACATACAAATACACTGTCGGACGTAGACACAGACACACAGAAAGGACCATGCTAATCCGTATGGGCTTTACCGTCATCTCATAGCTAGTATCACAAACCATCGTCAATGTGTTCTCCGTATGGTTAAAACTTACCAAGGATTTTCTGAAACCCGTCAAGTCTTATTCACACGATACAGCCATTCCCATGAAGAATATCGCAAGAAAAACGAATGAATAAGTCAGAAGACAGGAAAGTGAAGAGAATTCGACACCAACGAATCGTGTCCGCTCTCTATCTATCGTCAATGTTCCGAAGCGCTTAACTGTTGAACGTAAAATCCATTACGCATGCATATACGTGATTATACATACGTATGTGGGTGTATGTTTCGCAACGGCACATCTTGAGATTTGTCGTCGTCGTCGTTGTTGTTGTTATTGTCGTTTATTCTCAATCATACTTGACACGTGCAGCACAGATGAAACCGCAGTTGACAAAATTTACGAAAGCGCACGTGTTTACATCATCTCCTAATTTAGTCCACACTCAAAAGCATTGCCCATTAGAGGTTTTGCGGATCTTATCAAACAACGATAACAGTAGTGTGCTTCCTAAAATTTGTCAACGGTAACACCGATGGTTTGTCTTCATTGAAAGGAAATTATCCGGTGATTTCTTCATCTTAACTTCGTACGTTGATGTTGGCTGTGAAGAGGGAGAACACTTCGGTAAATTTTCGTAGAAATCCACGTCCTTTGGTATGGAAACGTGCATGTACATTCTGCGTAGAGGAGTATCTTTCCAAAAAATCTATGAACCATCTCATGGAAAGAGCTTTCAAAGTCTCGGTTTAAAGTTTCATTCGTTGAATGCACTTGCACGTTCGTACCTCTTTATGCACAGGAAAAAATCATTAATGAAACTTTAGAAGGTTACTTAGTACATTCTTAAATTCTGCGGAGAGTCCAAATCGTTGTCAGGTCTCTCTGTCGCAAGTGAGTTTAAGTTATTCCTACAGATTCTGATAAGCAGAAACTCTTTACGAAAGGCCAACATCGTACGCACATAATTTGGCTCAATTCTTTGATATACCGTTCGGTTTTCAATAATACAAATTAGGAGGTAGCACGCTGTCAGTATATGCATTGTAAGGATTACGTATTCCATGCACGTTGCTACAGCGCGGTCGTTTCATCTTGTCTCCATACGTATTATCATTAAACTACGAGTGAACCGCTGGTACGAGCTCACGATCAAGGGTGCGCTGGACGTAGCCGATTTTTTTCTTAATTCATCGAAATTTCAAACTGCATAGCCCTGTACTTGCACGACTAAAGAAACTTTGTTCGCGCATGTCGGCCGATCGTAATTCCTGCTAATGGCTGATGGCATTGTGTGCATTGAAATTCTTTGGAAAATACGTTGAACAATTTTTTATTCCAATGTAACGGACGAGAGACTTCTCGTACAACATCATTAACGAATCTATTTTACTATGATTTACCGTCCTCTTATTTAATAGAATATTTCGCTAACGTCCGTCGGACTCGTGGCCGAGAGCGTTCACGTACGAAGGAATCAAGACGAACTATACACAGACCTTAGGCCTACTAGCCTAAGGATACTTGTCCATACTATAAGACTTAAATACTGATGAGATACTTCATACATGTATATTATTTGAGGATAAGTGATCGGGTTGTAAGCGATACTGTATACTCCGGACATCGACGCATCAATGACCATTCACTGCCAAAAGAATCGAGAAAAACGAGGGAACACGAAGAAACGTTGCATTTTCGTAACCTCGTCTATCTAAACGAGAATTCGATAAGTACTTATTATTAGTAATCAAAGATTTTTTATGCTGTGACGTGCAACGATATCCGGAAGTACAGAAAGCGTTTACGGGAGAGTCAAAGCGTTGGATCAGCAAGACTTAGGGCATTATATTACCGAGAGTATTATTATGCCCAACCTTTAATATTTAAGTGCGAGTGAGAGTCTATCGAGCAAAAAGAAAATTAGGGAGAACGAGAGAGAGAGAGAGAGAGAGAGAGAGGGGGAGAGAGGGAGAGAGAGAGAGAAAAAAGAAATTACATGCCTCTCGTTTGTGGGTTCAAATTTGTATATATTGTACGAAAGGTTTAATAATAACTATGTTGAAAGTACTGCACCTGTTTTCTGTAATTTCGTGTTGTACCCGTTCTTATGTCAGTTACTCTGCAAATGACACGCGATTAACGAAATTCGTCCAACGCAATGCCCATTACTAGTTTGACTTTCCTTTAATAATGTTGCGTTTCACGGTTAAATTTACAGACGGTTAAAATACAGATCCCTCTGCATGGTGGTCCGGTTGCCGTAAATTTTCGTTGTGCTCACTGATCCTACATATGGTGCAATTTATAACACAAAAGATGGTACATTGTACGTAGAGTAAAGAAAAAAGAAAGCGCGTGTTTCTTGCAAGTGCGAGAAAAAAACCGATGAGAAATGCAAATGTAAACCCAAAAGCGACGGGCAAGCGAGGAATACGAGCGTCGCGTTAGTAGAAGAAATACTTTTCTAATGAGTGGGTTAAAGTTACCAATTTTTACCTACGTTTAGGGAATACATTTTGATTGTCTCGTTTATCTTGAATTATTCCTTTTGTAATTGAGATTTGGGCGTCCCGTGGATTGCCGTGTTGCCAGGAACCGACCACCCTCTCTATCTGAACTAATTTCTGCTCACTTTCACACAGATAGTCTAGTCGTTGAAGAAGAGAATACGCTATTCCCCTTCTTAAGACGTCAATTTATACCCTTCTTAGAGCTTTGGATAGGCGCGAAAAAGTCGACTAAAGAAAGACGTTTAGCTGACCAAGCCTACCGTACATTACAGTATTAACGACTTCTGTAATTATCACATAAGCAAGACGTCTAGTTGTTGATGTAAAGATAAAAAAGCCTTCGTAGTCTTCATCGGACGATGACATTTGTAAATAGGGCAGACTTTGCAGAGCCGTACGTCCGTTATTTATTGCAATGACGTTCGATAACTGTGCCGCCGGTGATTTCTAATAATATTCGTCCGATGAACGATCCAAGTCCCTCGGTTCCAGGCAGAACGACCTCCATTTCACGGACAGCACCTACACGCCCTGTATTTTTATGAATAAACAGGATATTTTAAAAGAAGACGAGAAAATCTGAAGTCTGTTTGGAGATGCCTTTCATAGGGATTATAAATGTAGATAATATATTATACATATTGAATATAAATACATTATATTATATATAAATAAATATATATATACGAAGAAAAAATAATATTAAGAGTAAATAAAGCGATGCAATATTAATCAGTCGTATGTTCTTTCTACTCATTAAGAATGGAAACATTTGTATACCCCTGTACAGACGTGCATCTTTAAAGATCACCCTACATTTCAGATTGGCTGCATTAATCTAGAGGTAGAATCAAACATGATTGTCAATTTTCTCACGCATTTTTATTACAGACGTTTCGTTACATTAACATAACAAAGTTTTATACTTTCAAGGTACACGATGATCGTTAAAATGTTTTCTACCTGTGAGATCTTTAAGAATTATGCGCAGTGTTCAAGCTCCTGCACAGAACACCGTAAAGTCAAGTGAATTAATCTCGTCTAGAATGAAACCCTGTATTGAACGGTCCCAACGGCGCTTTCGATGACTCGTACCACAAATGCTTGTACACTTCGATAAGATTAAAGCGATCACAGACGGATGCATTTCAGAGGTGAGAGCTGTGAATACCTCGGTCGGTAGGCACAGAGGCTAATACTTAAGGAATTCTAAGGTACCTGGCCCACAAAGACATTCCCAATATCAGCTTCTCCCTCGCGCAAAAGAGATTGATGTGAGACCACGGTCAAGTCGAGTTTGTAACGCAAATTCCTCACGAACGAACCCCTGCTGAAGCGTCCCTCCATTCCCTTCGAGCCATTCCCCAAACTGACCGCAACAACGATCCAACTGTTTCATCAGTCTTGAAAAGTTACGGCTCATCCATTTACTTTCCCAAAATGTCCGACCAGTTGGTGCATATCTTTAGTATATTACTGACAACGCAATCAATGAGAATCTCTCGATTTCTTATCGTTACGATGAAAGGCAAATCATCGGCCATAATCGAAAACGATGCACCACTCGTCCGATTTCGTTATGACTATCCGTCAATAGAAATTATTACTTCTAGTAGACCGTATAGTTGTCGATTTCAAGGCACTGTTCGAAAGAATCGCTGTGTGTTCCGTTATTTCCCGCCGCGAAGAAGACCGTTACAAACATCGACGTTACCACTCGTCAACCTCCTTCGGTCTGTACTACTAAATCCAAAATTGAGCCGACTCAACTGTCATAGCCAGGGCCACACATTGTTATTCAAATATTTTCCAAGCAAATATTCTCCACCTGATATTATTTCTACTTGGAAAACTTTTGCCTTCCTTTCGACGGTGCTCGACGGATCTTCCTCTTGCGGGAAGTGCTATTACCGTAAACGTCGAGTCTGTGATCGATCGGGAATATCTTTAGCTAGTGAATCGATGGTCAGAATTCAGGCTTACGCTCTGCAATGGCCGGTGAGTACCGATAATAATTCTGTATCATTATCGTATCTTTATATTACAGAGACGCTCCTTAATTTAGAGGCACATTGCTAAGGGTCTCGCTTCTTTAAGTTGCTCCCTCGATTAATAAACTTATTAGAATGGTGCTCTCTGGATTTTTCGCATTACAGCAATTTCGCGCACAATATACCGATAATGTAACAATGATAATGTCTATTGCTTCATTCAAAGGCGGTATTTCCAACGATAAAAATAAATCCGCTTATGGACGTCGAGTTGATGTGATTAAGATAAAAATGTCAAAAGTAAAATACTTGTCCTCATCTCCTAACGGATCTTTGTCGTTTAAACAAGTGAACCTCAGCTTCGTCTACATTCTAGGGGTAGTCCTTCGGCGGTTATTTGCCAAGTTTATCTTACCGAAAACAGCGATCGCACCGCGCATTCGAGATAAAAAATGAGCTCCGCACAGTAATTGCGGTAACTTCGACAAACCAGAAATGATAACTTGCAAATTCAGGACGTGCTTATAAGTAATCATACACATGCGCACAAACAACACGCATACTGTCTCACACACACACACACACACACACACACGCACGCGCGCGCATCCTTCGATAAACCTGAATTCTCTACACAACGATCCTAATATCAATCAAGCGTTTACATTTCCCGAACCCTTAGTCTTGCCGGAATGTAATGATATCTTCCGTTCATCCGACAGCGACTCACATGGTCGGATTAACGATTCTTGATAATAACAAGTTATATAAGGGTTTCTAGGTTTACCGCGACCTTGCTTTTTGAGGAGAATGCTCTTCAGAATGTACACAGTCGACAGCAAAAGCATCTAGACCAATGGATGATAGTACTTGTTCCGATGCAAATAGTTTCAAAACAGGGACGCCAGGCTGATGCAATGGCAGATTTATGTTATGCAAATTAATTCTCGAACGTATGGATATCCGTAAACTTGGTAAAAAGTTTCAAAAAGTCTTGAAAAACATGATTAAGTTCATCTGGCAGAAAATGACCGATCACCATCCATGTGACTGACAATACGAAAGTCACTAAATTACTGATAACTTAATAATCGTTGGGCAGAGTTTTGAAAACGTCATCCGCTGTCATGTTACCAGCCTGAATCCGTTAGCAAAGAAACGTTCGCGTGATTCCGAGATACCTAGTCGCCGACGTCCAACTGCCGCGTCTAAATACATGGAGCGCTAAGTTAGATCACAAAAAGTATGGAGTAGTAGTTAACGGTGGAATCACTCTCTCAGAGTCAGGCACTGCCTCGAACAGTATTGGAGATCTCTGATCGGCTGTTGTGAATTGTAAAATACTAGCTATGTTGCCACACCGATAACAATAATTAGGAGCCGACCAGACCGTCACTAGTTTATCGTTGAACATGTACTTATAACCTGTGGTAAGAATAAAACTCATTAGCGATCATTTAACCAGATATTCTTATGGCATAACAACAATATCTCCCCCGTACCTTCGTGAACTAATTGATGAGCCCTACATATAAGTTTGAGGTCGTTTATTTCCATGAAAGTGTAAGTCACTTTACATCCAAACAGCCAACCAGCACCTCGCGGGCTGACAGTCCATGCCTCTACATCATCAGGATCGGACCAAACCAGGTCACAAAATGCACCTTTATGTGGGATTTCCTGGTTTCTTTCAATTGTCCTAATTTGATCTAATGTTGTAATAGCAGGTGATAAACCACCATGTACACAAAGTACCCGCTCATCGATTAACTGTCAATAAAATAATACATTATTTACTCTATCTTCTCCATATACATATGTCCCATAAATGACATTTAAAATTGTGTCTACTTACAGCAGCAATTGTAAGCAAGTCAAATACTTTGCAACAGTATTTCCATGCATTTGCATTACCGTATTTATTTTGACATTCATCTGCGCATTAAATACATGTGCCGTAAAATTTAGGCAGCAGAAAAATCAATTGGATTTCAATAGATCCATGCATACTTAATAGTTACCATAGAATCCATAAACATGAGTAATCTGCCGCGACTCGTGATTTCCACGGAGCAATGTTATTCGGTCGGACCATTTTGCCTTAAGTGTTAGCAAGCGCGTAAATGTTTCTAAACTGTAGTAACCGCGATCGACAAAATCACCCATAAATATGTAGTTGGTGTCCGGCACGGGGCCTCCGTTACGGAATAATTCTTCCAAATCATAAAACTGCAAAGTAATACATGAATTTTACACTATTAAATAACCATGACCCTACACGTAAAAGACTGCATTAAATTTGAGGTTAGGAAAAAAATTTTTATTCTACCTGGCCATGGATGTCACCGCACACCGTTACGGGGGTTGAAACGGGCTGTATATTGGACTCTTCCAATAGTAAATCACACACCATATCGCAAAGTTTCTATGGGGAATAATAAAAATAGCGTATTTCTTACCGATATTACGCGTCATACAGTTCAGCAATGTGCATTGTATTTACTTAAATAACCTGTCTCCGTAAATCAATAACGATTTTATGCAAAACATCAAGTCTTGTTATTACCTTAAGATCATATTCGGGAAGATATTTGCACTCCTTTGCAATTTCTATCCATTTATCGATGTCTGACATTTTGGTTTTATGCCGAAATAAAATACGTGTGGCGCCCTCCAACCAACAAGGCCTCTTTAGGATTCAGAATGAAATTTGCCTATTATGCCGATCTATCTGAAAAGAGATGTGCGCTAGTACGTGTCAAGTTATGCAAGGTACATACATGCTTTGTGATACGATTTTACCCACAGGCTGTCCGCGTTGAATTTAATCACATAATGAACAAACTAAATTCATCATCCCACCAGCGCAACTGCGATCTTACACGGCAGATCGATCGCATTAACGAATGTTGCACTACATATTATAGTTATATGAATTACCAATGACCAATGTATAAAATGTCTAGTTTCCGGCCAATTACATACTCAAGATACAGTAAGAATAGAGAAGGTAGAAATGGTACACAATAAAGCGGGGTCAGGAAAAGAGAGAGAGAGAGAGAGAGAGAAAATGATACAAGCGCAAGAGGGCGACGCAAATGTGAAATTTTATCGTTGTCGTATCATTCCTTGAACAATGTAGGAACTTATCTCCCTATTATCAATACTGTCTGTAAAATTAGCCTATCGAGAGTTCCTAGCCCTGGTGATATTTCTGAAATGTGCATACATGTATTTTTGAACAGGTATATAGTTAAGACTTACAGCACTAAAAAAGTATAGAAGAAGAATGTTGATTTCTTCCCGTGCAATCGCATTCATGAGTAGTATAGATCGTTGCCGCGTCACATTCAAATTTACTGACGTTTCATTGAATAATCCTGTCGCTTGAGACGTCATTGGTGATTTAAGAGCGTCAGTGTGGTGAACAAATATAAATATGAATAATTTGTTAGGTGAGTGAGAGCAAGCGGAGTGCGTATTTGAGTGTATAAGAGAAAAGGTCAAAAGGACGGAAGGGCGATATGGATTTTATTTTCTAGCGAAA
Organism: Hedychridium roseum; assembly: GCA_963989215.1. NCBI lineage: Eukaryota > Metazoa > Arthropoda > Insecta > Hymenoptera > Chrysididae > Hedychridium > Hedychridium roseum. The sequence continues at coordinate 10,164,179 of OZ022312.1, forward strand.
AGTGGGTCACAGTGGTGGCGCCGCGGCAAGTGCGCAAGCTTCGATTATCGATTAAAACATTACGTTACTAGAGACCGTACGGTAGATCTGGTTTACGCTCCGTTCTGGCGATCGCGGAGGTGTCTGTCGTTTGACTTTTTCGCGGTCGCCCACGGTTTCCGTCATTCTCGCGATCGTCTTGAATCCAGCTTAGCGAAAAATGTTGTGAATTCGAGGTTACTACAGAATAACTCTCGCGAAATCGGCCATTTTGGTGTTCTGTTCGTGTTCTCGGTAAAAGAGATCGAATCGGCAACGGTCTCGCGCGCGCGCGCTCAGACTACCAGCGACTGCCAGTGGCACTGTCCGACCCAGTCCGGCTGTCGTGTCGTGTCGTGTCGTCTTCAGTCGTCTCGGCCACTCGACACGCTCATCAAATTCATACTGATATTACCTTGATCTACGGGAATTCGACAAAATGGCAGGGAACACTGGCATGGAACAGCTTATCCCGATCGTCAACAAACTGCAGGATGCATTTACGCAGCTCGGAGTTCACATGCAGCTTGATCTGCCACAAATTGCAGTGGTCGGTGGCCAAAGCGCTGGAAAGAGTTCGGTGCTTGAAAATTTCGTCGGCAAGTGAGTACATCCTTTGCAGAATGTTTCTCCACATATTTTATCATCCGGTATTCCCTACTGTCTTTTCTCTTCTATTAATGTGACATTCAAGGCGTGGCGTAGACCACTACGCCGTCATTCTATCTATCACTTCTAACTGCTCTTATCGGCAAAATTCATACATTTGACAGTTGCGTGTAATGCCTGAGGTTATCTGTCATCCTTCCAACTCCGGCAGTTAGTAGCAATACTAGTCGTTCCTTCCAGGCAACCTTGACAAATTCTCATAGATAATGAGAATATTATAAAAATCACATGTCACCCGTAATTCCGACTTTTGCCGCAAATTTCAATACATACCTCATCCTGCAGTTTTGATAATAAAACAAACTGAAATAATATGTTCCCTTGGGAGATCGCTATTTCCTTTAATTTCAAAAAATGGCTATCAGTACAGCCATTGCAGTGATTGCAGTCATTGATACACATTGATTAACTGGCTTCTATTCCTGCAGGGACTTCTTACCTAGGGGCTCAGGCATTGTAACCAGAAGACCACTCATCTTGCAGCTGATTAATAGTACCACTGGTGAGTCAACAATGATAAAATCAGTTTATCAAATTCTTTACCATATGCCACAAATACTATGACTCCTAATTCACATGATTTCTGCCAATTATTAGTATTGACTAGTTTGTTCCACTGTCAGCAGCTGGAATAATGTTCCATGATATTTGCCATTTCATTCATTTTTTTCTATTGGGAGCTAACAATATTATTGGTACACTAATTCAAATACTTTTAATTACTATGGACATTATGTCTTCTACTACGAGCCGTCTCCATGATCATTAATTTTATTAGCCGCCTGTTTTCCTTTGTTTTTACCATAGAAGGTAGGCATTCTATGATACAAAAGTTTATTCACATAATTAGCATACAGAATTATGATTGAATTTGGGAAAAACGCATTTGAAAATTCTAGCTGAATTCCATTAAATGTCACACTATCTCCTCAGCAGTGGATTGCTGGGTTATCATGCATCCTGTCAGGTTAAATACATGTTGTAAACAGGAAGTCAGGCCAGTGGCACCGTATAGAAGAATAATATATTGGCTGGATGTCAATGGAATATAATTATTTTTTCTGTTACAGAATATGCCGAATTTTTACATTGCAAGGGTAAGAAGTTTGTAGACTTTGAAGAGGTAAGAAAGGAAATAGAAGCTGAAACGGATAGAGTAACTGGAAGCAACAAGGGTATTTCTAATATACCCATCAATTTAAGAGTATATTCCCCCAATGGTAACCAACATTTTGTTACAATTATAACATCGGATTTGTTAAATTTCGCAGAGAGTAATATTTCTTGTTTTTTCAGTTCTCAACCTTACACTGATAGATTTACCTGGATTAACAAAAGTTCCGATTGGGGATCAACCGGCGGACATAGAAGCTCAAATCAAGGGAATGATTTTTCAGTTTATAAAACGAGAAAATTGTTTAATATTAGCCGTAACACCAGCCAACACTGATTTGGCTAATAGCGATGCTTTAAAACTCGCCAAGGAGGTTGATCCACAGGGTAAGAAAGGACAAAGAATAATGTAAATTGCCATTTTTTCCACACGCAGTTGATTAATACGTCGTATAATAAGGTGTACGTACCATCGGTGTTATTACCAAACTGGATCTTATGGACGACGGTACTGATGCGAGGGACATTCTGGAGAATAAATTGTTGCCCTTGAGGAGGGGCTACATAGGTGTTGTTAACAGAAGTCAAAAAGACATTGAAGGGCGGAAGGATATCGCGAATGCTTTAGCAGCCGAAAGGAAATTCTTCCTTAGGTACATTAACAGTATAAACATGGGGGTTTAATAAGCCCATACATACGTTCTAGAACCTCATATTATCTTTTTTTGCCTTTACTTTAGTCATCCGGCGTATAGGCATCTAGCGGACAGATTAGGCACACCGTATTTACAGCGTGTTTTGAATCAGCAGTTAACCAATCACATAAGAGATACTTTGCCAGCGTTGAGGGACAGACTACAAAAACAACAACTTACTCTGGAGAAAGATGTCGAACAGTACAAACACTTCAGGCCGGATGATCCGGCCATTAAAACAAAAGCTATGCTACAGTAAGTGAAATTCAACTATTATACATTTAAAAATAATTACACTTCGCCGTAAATGTTTCATCCAATGATATGCCTTTGTGGACATTTCTCTGCATCACACATTGATTTCCCAGTCATTTCATTTCTTTCTAGACTCAAATTTCATGGGTGGAGGGTCCTGACATATTAGACGATGATTTTCTCTTTATTTTTCGAATCTATGCAAATGTATATGTAGGTATCATGCTGTCACTATTTAAAAATCCTTTAAAACCTGGTGTATGAGTTTGCATGGAATCATTCTAATCAGTGAGAGTGCCTAGTATGAAAATTAAGTGATTTATTTTCGGTGACTGATTCATAAAGTAGAAATAGATCTGTTTCTTAAAATTCAACCCGGCAAAACCAGTGAGAGTAATTAACTGCCGAATAATTTTGCCGCATTGCAAGACAGTATTAAGTAAAATTAAAACTTACGATTTATATATTTGACTTTATTTTACCTCGATAAATATCAAGACTCTCTGCCCATACGTTTACCATTAATTTATTAAACGCCGCTTTACACTGGTTGAAAGTAAAATGTTTTTAAGGATGATACAACAGCTTCAGTCGGATTTCGAAAGGACCATAGAAGGTTCTGGATCTGCGCAAATTAATACCATGGAGTTGAGCGGAGGTGCAAAGATAAACAGATTATTTCATGAGCGTTTTCCATTTGAGATCGTCAAAATGGAATTTGACGAGAAAGAATTGCGGAGGGAAATTGCGTTCGCCATCAGAAATATACACGGTTAGTATGCTGCTACTGCATCGTTAGCTTTTTCAGAGATGGAAGAAATTTAAATGAGGCAACGTTAAGATTTCCAAACTGTTTATGCGAGTGTATTACAGGTATTCGAGTTGGGCTATTTACTCCCGATATGGCTTTTGAAGCGATTGTCAAAAAGCAAATTAACAGGCTGAAAGAACCTAGCTTGAAATGTGTGGATTTAGTTGTACAGGAGCTTAGCAATGTCGTGCGCATTTGTACAGATAGGGTACGTCAAGAGTAATAGAGATTAACGCTTACTTGTGCAATTCTATATAAGAACCAGACGGGTTATGCTTGTTGTTTACACGTGTCATAGCGTCATTGAATTTTCAGATGTCGCGTTATCCCAGATTGAGGGAAGAAACTGAACGAATCATAACTACGCACATACGACAACGAGAGCAAATGTGCAAAGAGCAGTTGGTGCTTTTAGTGGACTGCGAGCTTGCTTACATGAACACCAATCACGAGGACTTTATTGGCTTTGCCAAGTAAGTTCTTCTCTTTGACAGCCACATTTACTCTTCGAAACAATTGTACTTTAACATTGCTTCCAGCGAATGAGAATCCAGCAAGATATTTTTTTATCGCAAATAGTGCATGGCATTAAAAACTCAACTCACTTGGCAATGTTAAACCACGGCAATGCTTCTCGCTCGTACTTCCTCTGAGACGAAATCGTACATTTTTACCCCATAGATAGTAAGACCTTTAGTTCTGAGTATTCTTCCTTATCCTTTATTCCTTACATGATGCAAGTGAGCTGCGCAAAATTATGCATGCATCTATTGTCGCTTTGTGCATATTCGTGTTACGAGTAACTTAGACACGGATCACCGATTATTTCTTGACGGGCGGTGATTATTAATAATTCCAACGTTGTTAGGACTCTCTGTATAAATTGTGTAAAAATTATTTAATCACTTTAAAACTTGTTAACACATATTTTGATTCACGCTGGACTGCTTTATACATTACGATTAAACAATTGGTTTAATTATATCGGCAGCGCGGCGGCCAGTAGTCATAACGCAAGGTAAGAACATTAAAATACATTGAATACATTGAAACTTAAATGAACACTACAAGTTTACTTCTTTCGCATTAGTTGTGTTACTGTTACTGTTACTGTTACTGTTACTGTTACTGTTACTGTTACTGTTACTGTTACTGTTACTGTTACTGTTACTCTTACTGTTACTGTTACTGTTACTCTTACTTTTACTGTTACTCTTACTGTTACTCTTACTGTTACTCTTACTGTTACTCTTACTGTTACTCTTACTGTTACTCTTACTGTTACTGTTACAGTTACTGTTACAGTTAATATTGTTGTTGTTGTTGTTGTTGTTGTTGTTGTTGTTGTTGTTGTTGTTGTTGTTTTTGTTGTTGGTGGTGGTGGTGGTGGTGGTGGTGGTGGTGGTGGTGGTGGTGGTGGTGGTGTGTGTGGTGCTGTGCTGCGTTGCGTTGCGTTGCGTTGCGTTGCGTTGTGTTGACTCCTACTTCTTAATCCCAACAATCGCTCATTATTAGCACGGATCAGTCCTGGCTTTAAGCTGTCCTATCACTCTTGTCAATATCGTTGTAAATGTTAAATGTAAAAGTGTAATATATTATGTTCGCCCTCGTTAACGCGAAGTAGTACTAGTACAGAATGTAGATTGTATCGATACGTTTCGAACGGCCGCTATGTATGTGTGTATGTTTGTTGTGTGACATGCAAACGATATTTTACCTTGTACAATCGTTATCAACGAACCGATATCACTCGGGATATGTAAGCAAGGGAGATGCACGAAGCGTTTAGTTTAGTAGTAGCTGTGGTTTAATAGATCAGTAGTAGTGCGTCAAATTAGTACCGTCATATTCTTTACTCAACTTTATAGATTTCCTTGGTACTTAGCTCACGTGGATCTGTTCTGTTACAGTGCACAACAGTCTTCCGAAAATGCTGTAAAGTCCGGTCGACACACATTAGGCAATCAAGTGATACGCAAGGGATACATGTGTATACACAATCTTGGGATTATGAAAGGCGGTTCGAGGGATTACTGGTTTGTCTTGACTTCCGAGAGTATTTCATGGTTTAAAGACGAAGAGGTAAAGACTCTATGCTGTGACGGTTCCATGAGCACTCTTATTAAACACAGTACCTGTAATATCTACTTTATTGACTTGTTTCGAAGGAGCGGGAAAAGAAGTATATGCTGCCCTTAGATGGTTTGAAATTGCGGGATCTCGAACAGGGTTTTATGTCCCGGCGCCATTTGTTCGCCCTATTCAATCCAGAAGGCAGAAACGTTTATAAAGACTACAAGCAGCTTGAACTAAGCTGCGAGACGCAAGATGATGTTGATTCGTGGAAAGCGTCCTTCCTTAGAGCCGGTGTATATCCTGAGAAGTCTACCGAACAAGCGAATGGAGAAGAGGTAAGCAGATAAGAAAGACCGTAATAAAATAAACGTTGTCAATCTGATCGTCGAGGTTGAACGAAGAATATGTGTATTGCAAAATTGCGCACATATCAATACTATCTAGTATTCCTTTCGATTTTATCTGCATATCTGTCGGCAGGATAACGATTATATCATACGATACGTCCGATCAGTGATACTTTATTTCCCCTATTGTAGGACAAGCTGAGGGTGAGTTATTCCGGGGAGGTCAGATGATATCATTTTTTCAATTAACAGTGTGCCGAATATGCAGTGCACTGCATAACACTATATCCGAAAAATTATAGTCCCTTTGCGTGTTTCATATTAATTTCAAATCGTCTTCCAAATATTGCCTGAATTTGCACGCGTATATTGCTTTCTTATTTATTTAACCGTGTACTTCAATTTAATTTAACACGTTCAACTGCACAACTAAGTGTAATCACTATTTCCTGTTTTAAACTCTAATCGACTAAAGGAAGGATACGAGGTTCGTACAATTAGATCAGTCTTCTAGAATCACGAGACACACGACACTGACAAGCATACTGAACACGTCCGCTTAACGTATAAGATGCACAATGAACATGAAGGAAGAAAGCACCATGGAAATTTCAAGCCTTATAAGTCCATTAAACAATAAATGTTAGTAGAAGATTTTATAGGCAAGTTTACCTGTGCGTCTTACCCTCGCCACTTAACGTTTTCCACGACGTTCTATTGTGCAATGGGCTTTATATGAATTTTTCCGCGACAATGAAATACGATACAACAAGTTTTAACCTTTTTTATCCTTTAACTAAAAAAAGTTTGCCCGAAGAGTTTGCAGACTAACTGATTTTAGAAAGTCACTAATGTAACGGCTTGTACAGGGTAACGCCGAAGGTCAGTCATCAATGGATCCCCAATTGGAACGTCAAGTAGAAACCATCAGAAATCTGGTAGATTCGTACATGAAAATTGTGACGAAAACTACTCGTGACCTCGTGCCAAAGACGATAATGCATCTCATCATTAACAACGCAAAGGACTTTATTAATGGCGAACTTTTGGCGCATCTTTATGCCAGTGGCGATCAGGTAAAAATTGCCAACATGACCGTCAATGTAAAGTAATTGAACGGTCTTGTACAAGACCTTACTTACTCCTTCATCTGCTAATCAAAAACATAGAAAAATCGTCTAGCGATAACTTGTGATCCTACATTGTAAGTCCTTTTGTTCATTTGCACACAAGTCCAATGATTATCCAACTGGGTTGTTGTATGCATGTGTCAAACGACAAACAAGAATTGAGCAGAAATGGATGCTTGTAAATACATGGGTTTGCAGGCATCAATGATGGAAGAATCGCCAGAGGAAGCACAGAAACGCGAAGAAATGCTACGCATGTACCACGCTTGTAAAGAAGCTCTCCGTATTATCGGAGATGTCTCAATGGCCACCGTATCGACACCAGTTCCGCCCCCGGTCAAGAACGACTGGTTAGCCTCGGGCGAAAACCCAAGGTAAGGTTTATATTTCTACCAATCTCATAAGTTCTCTGCATTAATAATACATTTGTCTTTTAATTTTGTATGATCCGCTTTTGCCTCGTATAATTGAACATCGTTTCGACAGTCTTGGGTAAGAATTCTCTCACACCTACTCGTGCTTGCGTTTTGGCTTTCACAGTGGCCAGATTAAAGATAGTATTTCCATAGTTATCGATAGTAAAATTGATAACCGGATTATGTAGAAATGGTCAATAACAGAGTGAATTAGGGTTGGTTAGAATTGATACGTAACGATAGAGAGCAGTTTCTGACATACGTATTATTGCTGTGTCGCTCTCTTAGTCTGGCTAAACGTTTCGTTACTTTTTTAAATTATGTTGCAGATTATCCCCGCCATCTCCTGGTGGACCGAGACGCGGAGTAACACAGCCACCACCTCTTTCAAGCTCACGGGCGCCACCCCCTGTTCCAGCCGGTGGCCGACCAGCGCCAGCTATTCCTAACAGGCCAGGACCAACCGGTCCGCCACCTACCCGAGCTAATCCTGGTCTACCTCCGCCACTTATACCATCGTAAGTATAGTTCTATCACGCCAAATCGTTATCTTTCTTGTATCTGTGGCTAGTCATTCCTATGGCAGGCATTATTGCTGATTTTTCAAGTCTTTTACTAGAGATTCGTTCGTTTCTGCTCCACCGGGCTCCATCTCTCAACTGTCCCGTGCTTCTATTCAGTTCAACTTCAACTAACTTTCTTATCGGAATTTTAACGATTCAATGTCGCCTCCGTTCCAAATGAGTCAGAGATGAAGCATATCAAACAGTCCAAAATGAATAAAAGCGAACGAGCTCTATCATCGACAAGCGTTACGTTGGGGCTTTGGTGCTAACTCGACTTTCTATTGCAGGCGCCGACAATAAGTCTACGTACTAACACGCCTATTCGCTACTAATCCGTATATACAGTGTAAGCGTTTCACTTAATCAGTGATATAATAATTAGACGTGTGGAATTGGTCGTATCGTCGAGGCAGGTTTATGTCTTTCTCTATGCTCCGTGTATTGATTGTCGAGCGGGTTCTTTTCCCCATAACTTTCGTAACCGAAAGAGGGAAACACATTACACTCGGCACGCTCCTCATTGTTAATATAACATCATCAGATTTAGCGATTACTGGGAATTCTCAAAGCGTGCACACGGACGAAAAAAGGGACACTGACATTTTCTGTAATATAAGACACACGTTGATTTCGCTGTACATTAGTTGGCTGAAATTGTGTACGGTGCTTGTACATATGATTAAAAAAAGTCAGATTAAGCTCTTTGGACTTAGATTCGCGAACGGACGACTTTGCATTTACTGACTAACAGCATGACATTTCAAGCATTACGTTTCATGGGATCCTGCGGGTAAACCTGCAAATATTCGTAGTTCCTATTACTTATTATAGTAGGCAGCAAAATATATGAAAGACTACGTGACAACCTTAATCTATCAAAACATTGTTCGTCCTTAACACCTGTTGATCCCATTTCATTATCGTCACTTTCCCACAAAGAGTTAATCCAACGGACGCATTTAGTAACGAACGATTTGGTTGAAGCTTACTTTTCCAATACATTGAGCTTTGCAGAATATGACGACTCGTAGGATATTCTTTTCCGTGTAAATATCTATCGGTTTGAGTATCGTTTGACTCATAAATACTCGTAAATTATGATCAAAGGACAAATCTGTCGGTGCCTGCATAACATGTTCATTCAAGACTGTGAACGTGCATCGGAAAAGAAAGCTTTGGCATCTAATTCCCGATTGTGCTTTCACGTTAAATTTATATAATGATAAAGCGATTGCTTCACGAGTTCTCCACGTTAGATTTCAAAAATCATAGGTATTGAACATTTACCAAATATAGGCCCATCGATGAGCACACGTATCATGTGTATGAATAACGATGCCCATCGGTGAGCATTAACTCGGCTGAGCCTAGATAATAAAGTCAAAGTTGAGTATCCGTCGTCTGTATATGTATGTTTAGTCGCGGTGGGGCGGCTGGTCTGCAGCAGAGGGTGACGCAAGCCGCGACTCAGGCCACCGCAAATGCCGCCGTCAACGAACTCATGGATGCGTTCAGGATTAAGTAAATACACAATTCCTTCTCTCCCACCCCCTCTCTCTCTCTCTCTCTCTCTCTCGCTCCCCCTCTCTCTCTCTCTCTCTCTCTCTCTCTCCACTCCCCCCTCTCTCGCTCTATTACACACACACACACACGCATCCCGTCTTTACATACACACGTATTTATAATTGGTTAACAATAGCCGGTAAATCATGATTGACCAGTGTACCTTACGCAACATTCGGCATAATAATATTTGTGGATTACTGCGTGTAATAGTTCGTGTCTTTGTCCACTCACTCTACGTATATACTTAATACTCCTTCCCCTCTTTTTTGCATGGTTTTGAGAGGAATACATTAAACAGTTAAAAGAAAAGTGGGCTTATAAGAAAAAACTTGGTGATTCTTCTTCATTTTCCTTGACTAGCATTCTGTCCATAACGTAGCGATGATAAGACATGGCGTTGTATACAAATAATTGTTTATGAATGTATACCGATTACGACGCGTACAACACACAGAAATGCCTAAAACAATGTTAGTATATTTGTAAAACAGTGGGCGGAAAGAACGCGACACTTTTCGTTAGCCTTACATACCACCTTTGAATGTAACCGAAGGCAAATGAAGCTTTCCAGGATGATCGGCGTAAGCTGTCTTGATCGATAAAACTACTAATAATTGATAAGCATGTACAGAATCGTAAGTTCTTCGTACTTCGTGTGCCGATTGTAGAAAATCAGAAAATACCTTAAAAAGTTGTATTTAACTGCATTTGCTTTGAATATTTATGGATAAGAAAAAAATGCTTTGTAAAGAATAACCAAATTTCTTGAAATTCTATCGATGGCCGTAGTAAACACATACATATAGCCGTGAAAGATATTCAGTCAAATAGCCTTACGAGTACCTTTTGGGAGTGCATTTTTCCTAGAATAGACATATTGCAAGACTACAGTATTTATTGTGGAAAGTCCAACGGAACCTAACAATGTGATCTAAAGTAGATTATCGATCAGTGATCCTGAACGACGTCCAGTTGTCGGAGAACGATTGTCGTTTCCCGGTTGATCACTTTTGAATCGAAGGAATGAAATCGTCTTACTCGATGATTTTTCGCGCACCAATGAAAGTGTCATGCTGTTGAGAATATGAGCTATAATCTTTCACTCGATTTCTCCATACGTATCACCCAAAATAAATATCAATTATGAAGCCTATAGATTTCCATACATGTGCATAATGCATCTTTATATACCGGCGACTCTTTAGCAAACCAGAACAATCTTTGTGCTGGTAATATTTTCTTGCAAATAGTGTACAACTATGCATTTCTTCTTAGAATTCAACACGTGACTTTACCTGCCTTATTACAATTTGTTCTTCTGTTTCCCCCTATTTCAAACAACGGACAACGATACACTAGCCTGCATATTTTCTGTCTTTTCTTTCTCATTAGAGATAATAGTAGCAAAAACAAAGTAGGGAAAGAATTTGCAAGGATCAACTTTCTAAATTGTGTACCATACTCGATAAGAGATAACCTGTGTGGGAAATATAAAGAAAAAAAACGTGCTCAGACGGAGGATGTGATATAGCTTAGAATGCTTAAAGAATATTATATAAAAATCCTGAATGACTCACCCTTGCGGTTAAGAAGCGCTCGATTGTACGATGTTGGAAAAAATTTATTGTGCTCCTCGAGACACGCGAGTAGTGCTATAAGGACCATTTAATCTGTGCTTGGGGATGTATGACAGCCGTAGAGGGATGTACATACATACGTAGCTATAAGGTTCAGGGTATTAGAGACACATAAGGGGAGAGAGAAAGAGAGAAGAACACTGTTTGTGACGATATTGTTGTAAGTGTCGCCCAAGCTGTGTTTCGCGCATAATGTCGCCATTCAAGCATTTCGTCGCAGTACGGCTTACTGGCATTAATTTCACGTTATTTCTGACACCTACGAAATTACGGAGAAACAGTCTCATCGAAATAGAATGCATGGGACAAATTAAATTTCCGTATTTGTCAGAACGGAAAAATTTGTGCGATGTATTGCGCGAAAAATCGCTATCCCGCAACATCTAAATAACCAAGTTATCCGAGCAGCGGCTATTAACGATAATTATTAGCAAGACATTACAAAATGATTATCGACTGAACGGCCGACAAATAATTTTATCATTCCAGATCATTAAACCGTATACGTTGTTGTAATGTTATTGTACAGTGTAAACCTATATGACAATGATATATGTATATGACGATATATAAGCCATTCCTAGGATTGTAAAGTTAGACGTTTCTTAGAACGTTAAGATTATAAATGTTGAGCAACTTATGCTACGGAAGAAAATATGAAATAGGAATAAGGAAAAAATGTTTACGAAGCAAGTATTTCTCCAAATAGTTTAGATGCTATTATTATTGGCTTTTTCTTATTCCTCTTTCCTATCGACAGTTCTTAGCGCACTTCGCGCATGCTTCGATCTGTCAACTATTAGAAATCCTGAGAAGTGTTAAGACTTCCTACAATGCTCCCCTCCCCATTAACATTTCAAAAATGAGCATATCAATTGTAAGTTGTTGTTTACGCAATTTTAATGTTAGCTGTTATTCGAGCTGCTACTATACATGAGCCGGACTGTGACGCCTACACAAAAAAATACTCGACTACACGTTCGATGTTATTATCCTTTTTCGGATATTTCTCGTGGCATTGCTATCACATCAGCATCGCTGTTTAATAATATACGACTCATCGAATAGAAAATATCAGATGATGATTTACAGAAAAGTCTGATGTCACTGCTCACTGGCGACAAATATAAGTATAGTAGTAGGCTTTTGGAATTTGAGAATTGTTCGTGGGTTAGGATTCGAATAGAACTATAGTGAGACGTAGCATTCGTTTTTGTTCTACAAAGTGAAGCGCCTTCCCTTCATTTTGACATTCAGAAAAAGTAAGAATGAGATATTTCAACATCACCCTCTCTCTCTGTAAGTCGTCAATTAATCCGTTTGACCACATTTTATGTGCCGTTAGAGTGTTAAACGACCCGAATTTCGATAACTAAAAAAGTATCGATTCCTCTCTATTTAAATTTAGAGTAAAAGGTAATGTTCGATTCGTCGTGAAAAACTCCACATTCTTGCCAGGTTTGGTTCATATAAAAACTGTTGGCGCGACATTCATTTCCTGCATATTTCCATTAGCCTCACTTTTCTTTATACATCGGTCACATATGCTTCCACTTAAAGACTTACATAATAAAATTATAGCTATGTTGATTATCTCGTGCGACATTAACGATGGTTAGGCATCACGCTATTCCGTACAATTCGCTTAATCAGCTAACGGGAAATAAGTCTAAACCTGGCAGGGATCTTATCAGGATGAACGCGAGAGTAACAGATTGATATGATACTATTCTTTAATTTCACCATCGTTCTGATTCGTTGGAATATCTTCCAAAAATAAAGAACCGTCTAGCTTTTGGAAATCGAGGAAATAAAAATCGACCAAACTGGAATAAACACACACGAACCGTATGGTCGTGTGAAAAAAAATGAAATCAATCTACAAACATTTTGACATAGTCACGGGGAAGAATATTTGTCCTCTATTACGATCGAAACGATTGTTTTCAACAATGCAATACTTGCAGTTTTTCATCTAACACCGTACAAGTATAATCAGTCTTCAACAGTGCGTTATGTACACGCGGTACGAAAAACATATACGCATTGTTTAATGGCAATATAAATGTGTATATAAAGAGTATACATGTTAAATAAATTAATAAACATATGAAGGATGCTAATGTATAACAAATGTACAATATCGCCGAGAACAAACACTCAGACGCACATTGCTCTACGCGATACCATCGCTATTATGCCTTATGCTACCTTGTCATTTATCTGCATTCTCTGAATTTTAGTTTCTTGTTAACATTTTATTGACTAGTGTTTTCTGATGCGTCCATGTATCGAATGGCAAACAAAATGTCAAGATGAAAAGTACTTAGTTTTCTGCGGTGTAAATTATGCATGGTGTGCCGTGTTTTCGATCGCTTATGCATGCTTGTCTATCTGCATCTATTTAATGCATCTCTCAATCTCCCTATCCACTGGAATCTCCAAATTCATCGATTTCATAGGATCATTCATTCAAGTAATTTTTATTCCGATTGTTCCGGTGGTACGGCAAATAAGTCACGACTACCCTTGTGTTATATCATTTAGATACTGCTAGTCATGAATTTATCGGAAAACTCATAGCTTCCGCTTGGTAAGAAAATCCCGTTCAAATGCAGGTGTAAGGCATAGGTGGTGCAACGGCGCCTAAGTGGAGAAGATTACGAACGAATATTCATGGCATATCTATGTTGTAGGCGTCCCGTACCCAATATTCCTCCCCGAATTCCCGACAGACCCTACTCAGGCCGACTAAATTGAGCCTAATCAAAATTGCTGGCTCGCCCAAGATGTCGGCTGCATGAAGCAACATCATCAGGAGGAACGGCGACAAAGACGAGAAGGATGGGGAGGAGTGGAGGAAGAAGAATTTAGGATGGTAAAGGAGAGAGATGTCAAGGAGAAGAAGATGGCTGTGCGACAAACGAAATTAAGAACCGCGTATAAGGGAAGCTAAGAGGACCAAGGGATGCATATAGGTTGTGCCTGCGACCTCTATGAAACTAGAACAACAGATCAACAGACGAGTAAACCTATAATGTCCCTTTTTCATCCGCCTTTCATATGATGGTGAACAATAGAAAGGTGGCTTTATCTGTTAAACGCAGTTGATGGTACCTAAAAGAATTCAACCAGTCAGTTCCTCTTTCTATCATAGCTTCGTATTTTTCCTTATTTATATCTTTAGAGACGTTAGTTTACGTTTAGTTTGATACTAATTTGGCAGACTAAAACGATAAACGGGCCGACAAATGCATTCTTTAACATGGACGTTCGCACCCGCGAAGAAGATAGTCCCGAGTGGGCCAATTAAACGTAAGCAACCTAATTACCTCGTTTTTACGAAAATCGGAAGTAATAAAAATGGCTCGACCTATCGCACTTTGAAGATGATCAAGTCAACGACATGAAAGACAAATTTCGGACAATCATACTTTATTGCTACCTGAAAAGTTGTAATTCTTTCATTATTCTTTAGCGTTGACGTTGAGAAAGTACAATGATAGGATTGTCCTCTAAAGAGCCAAAACGAATTGTAAATAGAGTCAAATATCACGAATATAGTATTACACGTAGCTATGTACGTTCGCTAGAAGCATAGAATTTTGTATTACCAAACTTTACATGCCAATTACGTCCGCTGTGACACGCGACGCACGACTGACGACGCATGTACCGATAAAACGTAGCGAATCAAATAAATCACAATAATTGCGAAAACAGTCCACTTTCTTGCATAATCAAGATCGTCATTTATTAATGGTGGCCTCTTGTTATTATCTGTATACATGACGTCGAGTATTAGCCAATAAATCAACTTCTTCATCATTTTTTTTAATTCCACAATTCATTTTTCTACAATTCGCCCGAGCCCAACCGGATGTTAGCTTATTAAGGGTATAAATAAATATCGTTTTTGTAGAAAATCATTTATTACAACGTACATAATCTCGCATCCCTTCTTTGAGATTTTACTTGTGAAAAATGAGGAATAACACGTGACGATATCTTAGGAAACCATAGAATGGCATTATGATAATACGAAGGCAGAGAATTCAATGAAATTTAGCTAATCATAGAGAGACAACGAAAAAGGAATGGCAACCCGCTCGTTCAATTCAACAAGGGGGAGGGGGGTTAGAATGTAATTTGAAAGTAAATAAGTGAATATTTCTAACAAGCTGGTAAGTAAAGGTTTGCATTTGCGGAATGTCAATTATTCAGAATTGAGCCGCTCCATGTGCTTCTTCAAGCACTCTTGTGTCGATTCCACGAATTTTCTATTCATTATACCGTAAGTCTTGTCTATGAGTTCCGCCATGTCTTCTTTCGTCATACCTTGCGTACTTATAGCCGGTAAAAATGTGATATAACTCGTACCTGAAATACATCATGTACTCATGACGTAATATATTTATGCGCTGGGCGTTTTCGATACTACGAATGTTAATTGATTGCGCGTCTGTGAAAATTATTTAATCAGAATTATCATAGATTCGTTCGTTCGAACTTGATGAGTTTCCGAATTCGTGTGTTAATGATGCCTCACCTGAGTCAAATCTTTTCGTACTATCATCTAGGAAGTAATATCTCGAAACAACGACAGGTAGAATGGGAACCTGTGCATTGATGGCAACGTGGAAGCCACCTTTTTTGAAGGCAATCAACGAAGTACCAGAGTGCCGTTTACCCTCGGGGAATATCAGCAATCTCGCCTAAAAAGTACATTACATAACGAATTTCCCGAAAAATTGCGCTTAAATTCGTCTCTACGCACTTTTTCCTCTTTGACCCTTTGTATTGTCCCGTTAAGAGCCTTGTGCGCCTCGTCCCTTTTCGATCTGTTGATAAAAATAGTTCCCCATAGCCAAGCAGCCAGGCCGAATGGACCGAACAGCAAAATTTCCCTCTTAGCTATGACCAGGCAATTTGTTGTTATTAGCCATAACTCCGACAGCACTGTCAATGGAAGCAACATTTATTCAGTAGTTTAATAGAATTTATATCAACAAAGGAATCGCGACGATTACGAGAAACTGACCGCACAAGTCCAACGTGCTTTGATGATTGATCATCACGACGCAACCGCAGTCTTTCGGTATATTCTCTGTGCCATGAATTCTATAGTTGATACCGATGAGCTTCCCGATGTACTTCACGAAAAAGGCTGGTATTCTACGATGAAAATAGTAGTAATGCGGAATTGCAGAAAAAACACAAGGGTACGGTGTTATCTCCGTAGTCCGCTGCTGTTACCATTTGATATTACGTAAGTGCGACGATAGTTTTAGCGATAAATACTTACAAAGCATTCTTCCAACTCCGCATTCGGAATAGCATTAGAGGTATTGGTAAGGCAGAGGCCGTTGATGCTAGTACCATAAAGAGGAAGAATTTCACCCGATACCTAGTGGACTCACTGATCGCGCAGGTCAAAAGAAGGACCAGGCACAAAACGAAGACAATGCCGCTACAAGATATGCCAAGCATCCTGGCAACGCAACTAACAATGAAAAATATTGCTCACTCGGCCTACGTCCGCTACTTCTTCATCTTTATAACAACCCACTATCTTCCGTCGTGCGAACCACCTCTGGCACTGGATAATTCAAAATTCAAACCTTGTTTTTTAACGTACGTACAAATGATCGGCAAAGGAGATCGCGAATTGACAAAAGATAATTTCATTTAAACAATTCCATGCTCAGGAAGTCATTCACTTATTATATCGCTTTTTTTAATCGCAACTAACGAAATTTATTTATCAATGCTAATCTATCGTGAATGACAGGAGGACAATGGGAATAGAGAGAGCTGCTTCTTTAACGAAGTCTATGCATTGCGAAAATTATCAATTTGCGCTTTGACCGCTGACGAATAGTCGTATATGTAAACCAATAATATTGTGTAATGGTCCACGATCGGTCAATTGCACTCGTGCACTTTATTACGAAAAATTCCCAATTGTGTAATCAACGTACGAGCAAACGAAAATGGTTAATGCTAAACTCATCCATCAAAATAATACTGAAACCATAACCTAAGACGAAGGAAGTAAAACATGTTTTTATTACTACGATTAGCGAGCAACTCAGGCAAATCACATATATTTACCCGGTTTACTGCGTAGATAGTATCTTCTCGTTTCAAAATAACTTAACGTTAACCCCGTCCTATGGTTAATGTACATGTTGTATGCTTACGCACAAGAAAAGGATAATCGTATTAAAGCGTACAACTGAAACATCAGAAATTCTATATTTATTTGTCGAATGACCATACTCACGTTGCGATGAAGCCGGTAAATACGGAAAAAACGACGCCCTGAGAGACGCTCGTAGAGAGATGACAATGAGCTTTGAACAATTGAGCAGTGAATTCAAGTTTGAAACGTACTCTCCGAGTATTGAATGAGCGGGCCGATTGGTTGACCCTTCTCGGTTATACTTTAGCGATGCGATGATAGGCTGACATCCACGAGGTTTGATGCATGCGCACATGTACTTCACTACTCCGCGTACTTCTCCTCACTAGTCAGCTGACATAAGCGCGTTTAGCTGCGTGCAAGTGTAACATTCGTATCGTTGCATGTATGCCCTTTATTCGCCAATTGAATCAGTTGTAATAAATTCATCCGTGTTGTCTAATCTTACGTTCAAACAGCCACCATAACTGAGCATTACATTAAACAGTACTCTCTCGGCATATATTTCCAGAAATTACGTCCGCGGCATACCGTTATTTTTCTGTCATTGTGCCGCACAGAATAGTGTCCTGCAGGTGCCGTAGGTAGTACGATTAAGTTTCATATTCATTCAATGGCATCGCCGGCTCCGAAATCACCCGAGCAGTCAGAAAAAAATCGCAAATATGACAGACAATTGAGGTACTTGAGAACATGTATAATTGCTGGATCTGAGGTTATGCCGTTGTTTCCATGATTATGTACATTGTATGGAACATTCGAACTCGTAATGGTTGAACAATTTGCAGATTATGGGGTGATCATGGACAAGCATCTTTGGAAGTGGCACATATTTGCATTATCAACGCCACGGGATTAGGTACAGAAATCTTAAAATCATTAGTGTTACCGGGAATCGGTGCATTTACCATTGTCGACGGTAAAAAGGTCACAAACGAGGATATAGGTGCAAGGTAAACTATCTGGCATTTACCAGATTATTATGAGATTTCACTAAAGAATATTTATACACGAAAAAATTACCCTTTATAATACACACAATACCATCAGTTTCTTCTTAGATGCAGAAAGTGTTGGAAAATCTAGAGCTCAAGTAGCAACCCAGATGCTGTTGGAATTAAATCCAGATGTAAGAGGTGATTACATAGACGAAGAGCCTGAGCAAATTTTAAGCAACAGTCCAGATTTTTTCAATAACTTCACTGTTGTTGTAGCAACCTCCTTAATAGAAAAGTAAACAAATCATTTTTAGTTAATCCTAAAGCCTAAAGCTACAGGTGATACATTATCTCAAATCTGGCACTCTCTTCATCTATTATATTACTTTGCAGGGTGTTAATCCTTCTATCTCATAGACTTTGGGAATTGGATATTCCCTTAATAGTATGCAGAAGCATAGGATTTATTGCTTATATGCGAATTCAAGTGAGGGAACATACTATCATTGAAACACATCCGGATAATGAAGTGCCAGACTTACGATTAGACAGACCATTCGAGAGCCTGCAGAAGCATTTGGATTCGATAAATCTTGAAGAAATGAATTTCAAGGACCACTCACATATACCGTATCTCGTTATTTTATATAAATACCTAGAAAAATGGCGGACGATCCATGGTAATTTACCAAAAACATACAAGGAGAAGCAGGAGTTCAGAGACATGATAAAAGAGGGCATGAGGAGAGATGCAAACGATACTTCAAACGTGGAGGAAAATTTCGAGGAAGCTGTAAAGGCTGTTAACGCCTGTATCGGGAGGACCGGAGTTCCTGCTAGCGTAATGAGTATTCTAAATGACGATCGATGCGTTAATTTAACTGCTAAGGTGAAGAGCATGTCCAAGTATTATGTTATTTGTTCATCCGGCGATAATGTTGATGGGAATCAATGAGTTGGTCGTATTTCAGAGCAGCTCATTCTGGATCATTGCAAAGGCGATACGCGACTTTACAGAGAACGAAGGTGCTGGATTATTGCCGTTAAAAGGCGCATTACCAGACATGACGGCAGACACCGAGAAATATGTGGCTCTTCAGCAGATGTAGGTTATGCAAATGTATTTTCCAGCTTAACACTGTCAATGGTTTCATCATTGTATCTTACAATTAGTTATCACAAGCAAGCAGCGACTGATGCCGAATCTGTCTGGCGGCGTACGTTACAACTGCTTAGGCAATTAGGTAGAACTTCGGACTCAATATCGGAAAAGGATGTTAAGCTGTTCTGTAGGTACGCCGCTGACATACATGTTGAGAGGGGAACATGTATCGCAGATGAATATGATCCAAGGAGTATCGACACTAACAACATCGGTAATGTCCCGTGTCTTGATGGACGTTTCGTATGCAGCAGCACCATCTTTCTCAACATTATTTTTCAGTTCAAAGCCTTGAAAATCCAGAGAGCATGATGGTCTACTACGTGGTTCTTAGAGGTGTGGGAAAATTTCAAGCCGAGTATAATTCGTATCCTGGTGAATTCGATGACCAGGTTGAGCCCGATATAGTGAAACTTAAGGTAAGTTCCTGCGATAGATTGGTACGCATAACATATTCGACACAATGCATATTTTCTCCATACTATTGCAGTCTTGCATAACAAAATTGCTGAGCGAATGGGGATGCGGACCTTTGGCAAAGGACGATTACGTGCATGAGTTTTGCCGATTCGGTGGCGCAGAGCTTCACTCTGTTTCGGCGTTCCTCGGAGGTCTTGCAGCGCAGGAGACCATCAAATTTATTACCAATCAATACAAACCAGTGCACAATACTTTCATATACGATGCTGTTACGTCGAGCTCCGCCACATTCTTCTTTTAGAATTTTCTCCTTCCGCAATCATCAGAAACCTGTATATACGAATAAAAAACTACGAAATCTTCCAATATTATCGTACACCCTGTAATACGATTTGTAAAAGGAAATCAATAAATCACCTACTATGTATAAAAGACGAATTACGGTGATTTTGAACGAGTATAATATCAACACTTTAATGTCTCAATTAACTGATACACAAGCGATTCATCCTTATTCGTATTAAACAACTATCAATAAAACTATCACTTGCCGTTAACGCATGTAGTAAGGCGTACTAACAAATTACAGTTCTTTATGTTTGACATTTTTTCTCGTGCTTTTATCCCTGGGACCCTGCGGTCGTCGTCGTTAAATGATTTGCACGCTATTTTCCATGCATTTTGAGCGATCTTATAAGCACGGTACTGACAAAACGTAAGAAGCGGAAGTAACAACTGCACTTTGATCAACGGTTTTTCTGTATTTCTTTCCTTTGTACGACTCGAACGCATTTGCCTCTAATCGCGTTGCCGATTAGGAAGAACAAGTTACAAGATTTTCCCGAGTAAGAGGCAATTGCATGTGGCTGTGTACCAAACGATTGCATCTATCATGCCAAGTTGCGACGATCAACTTTCGCATATACCACCGCTAATGTAGAGTAAGAAGGAATTAAAAACGATATAAATGCGCGTTTCCACTTGGCATCGAAGAATTCTCCTTAAAATCCCGTGTACATAAGGAAACATGACAATCTTTATTTTCCTCGACAAAATGATTCAATCAGCATGGCAATTGAATCGCTTTGCCACGCAAAATCCAAGGCAACAGTTCTGCGAAAGTTTGACAAGTATCGCCTTGTCTACCGGAAGGAAAAACGAAGCCCGTGTTTCACACTTACATTTACAGCATCTACAAAACGCATTCGATGCAATCTTGTTAAGACACAGCAAAAAGACATCCTCTTCTGGAGAAAATCGAAGGACAAATAGACGTAAAGGACTGCATGAAATCTGTCATCAATGAAATGTCTAAATATCTCGCCCTTCCTATATTTCCGCGATAGAGGAAAAATATCTGCTACAAGTCTCCACTAATATCCGATTTGCCATTTATTCACGATTATCGACTTCAGAGATGGGGGCACCCTCTTGCACGAATCGAAAATGCTTCTTCCAAGTCAATCTCACATTTTCCTACTTTTCTTCTCAGTTTGATTCTTTTTCCTCTCTAAAGAGTCTCTATCGTTATGGCATGTCATTGATTAGCAAAATTACTAACCGAGAAAAATCATCTTACAAAGTTTACCGTTCGGGCTACTACTGAGCTGACGTTTACGATGGTCTAAGGTGACAGAAAGGAATCTCAAATATTTACTATGTGTGAATCTACGCCCATCCCTGACCGAGAACAATTGAAACTGTTAAGGTCCTCGGGTCGTACAGTTTTGCGAATTAGTCATACTACTAACAATACGGAGCATGATGAGTGCTCATGCGGTTCTGTACTTGAATGAAAATAAATTCTACTGTATTTGTGCGTCATCTCTAGCATGTGCACACGAGAATGCGCGTTCTGATGTGAATATACGTCATTACAGTAAAAACATACGTTTCGCTGAATGTCAAATAGAACAGTAGTCGAGTAAATTCATCAATGAAGATTTACATTTTAAAACTAATTCTAAAACTGTGCGACTCCCGTCCTGAGTAAATTGAATAGTTAGAAGAACATGTTGGCAAAAGAGTGCCGATAAAGGTGTTGAGATGTGTAAGTCATTGGAAAGAGTAACCGTGTTATAAATTGTTCGTTACGTTTCCATGAATACTGATCCAGCCCTGGCTGGTGCGTTCGACGACAATATTTGTGTCGTAAGAAGATGGAAAGACAAAGCGTAAGAGAAAGAGACGAGAGACGAGAGGTATCCTAAAACGCCGAGGCCAAAAATCATCTGGTAAGTATTCGACGTTTCTTATTGTTAGTTTCTTCCGTTCGCAATCGAATCGGCAATCACAATAATTCACAAGGAAATCAACCGGGAGCCAAAGGGAACATCATATTGAATTTTGCAACGGGGAAGATACGCCGAATACTTTTCAAGAGAGATACACATATAGGTAGACAATTGATCAGTATTAAAATTCCAACAAGTGGCATGCAGCTGAACAAAGCACGACTGTACGTTATTGTAATCGCGCATAAAGTACTTGTAAAGTGCTTCAAGTTTTGCTTTCGACCTTCCTTTCGACCCATCTAAAATATTGTTATTGTACTTACTTATTTACTGACTTACTTACTTACTTACTTACTAATGGATTTACTTTATATTCTTTCACATTGTGAATAATCAACTCTTCGTCATTTTACCAAAAGACATAAGGTCAACTGCTGTCGCAAATACGTTAAAACGATGTACAGTCGATGTTTGCATGGGCAGCCCTGCGAATCGGGGAAATTTACACGTCTGCACCGTGGAAAATAAAACACGTCTATTAAAAAGTTCAACATCCTGCAATTACCCGTGAATTTCTTTCCAGAGCTTCGTGCCACAGAAGATATACCCAACGTTCTCTCGTCTTTCTTATTGCTTTTTCCTTTGTCCTTTTATAAGGACACCGGGAAACAACGATATACTTGTATATTTTCCTTTCCTTTAGATTCATAATCACCGTCTAAATTGGTAATTACATGTGTATTCTTTAAATATGACACACTTCGAGGGTGGCTAAATAAACACCCGATGCGATTAACCACTTCGATAGACTAATATGCAAACAATTGGTTTTATACATGTTTCGAATGCCGTGAACGTTAAAGTATATGTAGTAAAGTATGTGTGTTAAAGTATATAAAGTAAATTTTTAGAGCAAATGTTGATAAACCCTATTTGTCCGAGGTACATTTTTCCCGTGTATTCATTCTCTTCTGTAGGTACTAGTGTCTGTTCTCCTCGAGTACCGCCGTTTGGCGACGTGCAAGGCGTCATGTTACAATATGATCTCGATGTAGAGGATTACGATATCAAAATAACAAGGAACATTTTGGAATTATCCTCCTTGTAATTTATCTTATCTTTACAGACCGTCGGCTCGGCTCTGGCACGGAGTGTCAACCCACGGCGCGATATCTCTCAAATAACACAGATATTTTAAATGTACTTTAAAAACCTTAACACATGTATGTGTGTATGCATATAATCACGAACCTATTTTATGTATATATAAGTTATATATATATATATATATATATAAATTGTATGAAGCTACTTATCAGTTTATACATCGACTATACGAATTAAACATATTACTGTATGTAATACACAAGTATTTATAATCTGTTGCTTAACCTTCAATGAGCACAAGATAAATAGATGTACATCTTAGAAAGTGTAATACGTACAATACGGTCTATATTTATAATTATGTTCATATTTATATATTTATACCGGAATAACGCACTTCCTCGTCGCGTTAGACACAAGAATATCACCGGGACGCGACGACAGCAATTTCAAAATCTAAAGCACTAATGTCGTCACGCTTAATGCAACATTACGATTCGACGTTGCAGACCGACCTGTTTTACGAGGGTTCAGCCGGGGACATAGCAGTGCGAACCTTAGAAAAAACGACGGATCTCCTTCGTGCTTCTCCTAATGAGCAAAGCACAAATAAGGAAAAGTTGGAAAATAATGATTTATATCGATGAACGATGCAATGCAGATGACAATGATGGCTTTTGCCAAGAAAAAGGAGAAACACAAGGTCTTACGATATTGTAGAAAAGAAGAAAATATGAAGGGACGAGGTGAAATAAAGGCGTAGAGAAAAATAGTCACATAAGCGAAAGTGTCGCGTGTATGCCGTCAGTAAGAAATCTAACATCTTTGCAAAGTTTCCGGCCCCGTCCGGTTTTCTAAAGTCTGACAGCTTTGGCCTAGCCATACTACGCATAATCTCAATATTTACACAGTACATTTACTCGGAACTTGCACGAACCAAGTCGTACAGAATCGAACGTAAAGTTAACATTCCCTCGATGTACGAGTAGTGGAACGCAATTGAAACAATAGTGTGGGTGAACTACAGATAATTTTCATCTCGAGCGGAAAAACTCCTACCGATTCTCGTATATGCACATGGGCCAGAGCGACGTACGAGACGGAGCGACTGGACTAGTCTAATCGACTAGCTTGCGGTATGCGCAAGTGCCTTCGGCCCAGTGACCTGTAACGCATCGAGGGCCGGTCCAATTTACAAGATCTCGGTGGCCACTGTTAGATAAAATATGTGCGACAAGGCCTTTAAACCGGCACATCGCACGAAAACGAGAGTCAACAAAAATTTTACTGTAGAAATATTCCAAATCAGAGGGATCGACAACTTCGTGAGATTTGCCAGCTACGAAGCCTTCTGTCACGTCCATCAACCGCATATCAACCAAATTCCAGATATTCTTTGTACAAGAAAAAGGGGAAATGGAGAAATGCTAAATAATTACCGTCAAGCCACCAAGTGCGGATGAACCTATATATGCCTCCTAGCGTTGCGCTCCGTGTGCCGTCCACCAAAAATAAGGTTTTTCACTGTCCTTTGTTTTTATTGATTTCTTAGTATTCTTTCCAAAGCGGAAACCATTCACCTTCTAAGAAATATACGGCGGTCATTCGAGGCGATTAATGAGATTTTGAGAGAGGAATATAGCTCCGGTTCATTCGATCGGGAGACTACTACTACTACTACTACTACTACTACTGGTGGTGGTGCTGCTGCTGCTACTGCTACTGCTACTGCTACTGCAAGTGTTACTGCTACTGCTACTGCTACTGCAAGTGCTACTGCTACTGCTACTGCTACTGCAAGTGCTACTGCTACTGCTACTCCTGCTCCTACTCCTACTGCTACTGCTACTGCTACCGCTACCGCTACCGCTACTGCTACCGGTACCGCTACCGCTACCGCTACCGCTACTGCTAATACTACTGTTACTACTACTACTACTACTACTGCTACTGTTGCTGCTGCTGCTGCTGCTGCTGCTGCTGCTACCACTACTATTGATAGTGAAAAATAAAGGAGCTGGAGAGTCGATGTCCGGCTGTGACGCTGATAATTCTACGTTCGCGTGGTTTCTGGACAATCGCAACCGAGCAGTATTGGGCCGGGGCCCGACTGACCATCGGATAGTCGATGCTCCGTTCGTAGAGCCGTTCGCTCTTCGGCCCGGAGTGTCACTGAGCTTGTGCACTAGGATCGCACTGCAACAGTCGCACGATCGACGGATCGCTCTTAGCCCCCTCAATGAACTCATCGAGCGAAAGTCGTCCATCCTTGTTCTTGTCCATTTGTCGGAAGATCTTGTCTGTTCTCTTCTCTGGCGTCGACTCATCTTCCGGCATTTTCATTACCGAGCCCACCATCTTGTAGATCGCCTGTCAAACATACGAAGGCAGACAAACAGTTTGTTACGTCGACAATACGTAATGGGAGCACAACGCTTAATAGTCAATGGGCAATGCTTCGGTCGAATATTACCGTTACAATTTCGAGCATCTCTTGCCGGCTGATGTAGCCGTTTCCGTCGAGATCGTACATGCTAAAGGCCCATTTGAGTTTCTGCTCGAGTTTACCACGGGAAGTGACGCTCAGGGCACACAGAAATTCCCGAAAGTCGATCGTTCCGTCACCGTTCGCATCAAACGTTCGGAACACGTGTTCCGCAAACTGAAACGAAAGAACATGTCGATTAAAAGGTAAATACGCAGGGAATAACTCTGGACCATCGTAGACTACCTTCGAGGCGTCCCCATATGGGAAAAAATTCCCATAAATTTTTTTGAATTCCTCGACGCTAAGATGACCGCTCGGACAGTCCTTCAAGAAGCCCTTGTACCACTCCTGAATCTCGGCATCTTCATTGGGTAACAATAACCGGTAAGGCCGATCAGTACAGAGCCAGTAATCAATTGTTATTCAACTCTCGCGTCAACTCACCCGAGAATTCGGTATTTTGTTTGAGATCCTCAAGGACCTCCGGCTTCAGTTTGCTGTTCTGCTTGCCCATTATTGCTTCGCGCGGGCACGCGGGCGGCCTCGCTCTAGGAAAACGATATTAGGCCGTAAATTCAACGACCCCCCTCTATACTCTTAATCCTAGGGCGTCCTAACAGGCGGTACAGAGTCACGCCTGCAAAATACAAACTCCAGTTACATCCTCCGATTGAACAGCGACACGTTCGTTGTGCTTGTAACTGGGAAGATCTTCATTGGGAGATTAATCAAAAGAATCATCATTAAACGTAATAGACCGACAGACGATTATCGCACTCTTTCATTCGCACTTGATTCGTTAATCTTTCATTCACACTGAAACAGAAGAATATCACATACGATACACATCATAGGTATGTAACGTATAGTGTCGTATCGTACCGTATTGTAATATACGTACTCGCTAGGAGAACGAAAACACGGTTACACCAGTTGCAGTAACAGTAGTAAAAATAATACGTTTGGAGCATAGCGTAATTTATTATAGTAATAATATTAATAACGACGATAATGCGGGTTTTCCGTTGCTGATTCTTCGCGAAGCGCAACCCACATACAAAATATCGGCTTATTTTGATTGCTTAAACGAAATATTCATTTATAACCACCATAATGAAATAGGTACATGTACACTTACTACAAACGGTATTGGTGAATGTATAACGCACTTGGTTAGTACAAATCTTTTGGAGAGCAAGGTAATTGAAAAAATGACTTATTTTACATAATGCAATCCATCTACGCGTAGGTTCGTTTCTTGTCAAGTGATTTTTGATCGACGCAGCGATCCCTCGACATATACAAACAAGTATTCACCGTGATATTGTTTATGTGCAAATACCGATTAAAAACTGACGAAGAACGCCAAAAGTGCTTCTATCATCGTCATCATCAGCGTCATCATCATCGTCATCGTCGTCGTCATCATCGTCGTCGTCATCATCATCGTCATCATCATCGTCATCATCGTCATCATCATCATCATCATCCCCGTCGTTATCATCGCCATCATCATCGTCATCATCGTCATTACCATTTTTCATACAAAAAAGAAACGCGGGACGACATCGGATGCATTATTTTTCTATCTATCTAACGTACGAGATAATCATTTGGATTGATAAAAACATTTTATTGTTCGTGAACTGCCTCATGGCGAATGCCATACATTTCCCATTCATAAATTACCGAAGATTTTTACGGATAGGTGGAACATCATGTATTGAAAATGAAAATAACGCGTTAGGTATTAAGATAATATATGTATACGATATTGTATACAATTTCCATTGTCCATAGAACGGTCTTCCCATAACTATGTTTAATGATCTCCCGCCATACGTATTTATACGTACGTGGGTTTCAACTTGCAGCATGGCATTTGATTCTGCTTATGCGCATTATTATGTATATAAATATTTTATGTATTCGCTGGTCACAGGAGCCGATACGAAGGTGAAAAAAGAACAAGAGCTTCGCGTACTAGACCAAAGAGGCACAATTGCTAGTCCGCAGGGAAAAATTGGCGAAAGTTTTGACAACACCTTTATCACACATTTGAATAAAGGCAAATGAAATTGTAACCCACGTCTGTCACCGAATTGAGGGGATACGCATGTCGAAGCTTCCTTCTTCTATGGGGTACAAATAAATTCACGATATAATACCTGTTACGAGTACAACAACAATGGGTAAAGCTTCGAGTAGCGTGCACTTTTTTCTTGCAAAAGAAGACAGTAGACGAAAGCAGAAGTAAAGAATGATAAATATATCGCGCAGTTTGGACTTTGGGCTCTCTCAGTTAATTTTGAGCATTATTTTCTCTCTGCGAATGACTATATTACTACGGATTGTCGGTCAGAAACGCTCGTGTGCACCAAGATCAGTATTTCAGTCGAAAGAACGGATGACCAAAATACGCAATGATAGGTTAAAATTACGGTATTCTACAATATTGGTCATGATTGCTTATGAATTACCTAACTGGAAGATAAAGTCGGCCGGAAGCCTCTGTCCCCATCACCGTTGGATTTTTTTTCGATATCATTATAGCCGAATACGTACTCAGAACCAACATGTCCACGAGAACAGGGACCGTACGAAAATACCTATTTACGTATTTCTACAAACAATATAGTGTACGAAGAAGATGATTAGTGAAGGCGTTAGTTTCGCCTACGACAGCACCCCGCACCTTGCACTAATCGCCCTTTTACGTACTCGAATGTGCGTGTAAAGCGAAAAAGTCTCGCCAAAAAGACACCAACTACTTTTACGCTAATAATCTAACGGTTGACATGGCCATATACTTTCATCCTTTTTCAACTTCCGAAACCTTCATTCCGATTGGAAAATGATTTTATCGTGCTCGGGCAATATTGCACATACTCTCTCGCAGAATATTTAGTTATTCAGTATCTTCTACTAAGCAGATTTTTCATTCGTCGCATCAACGATGAGCATAAAGACTAGGTCGAGGTCGAGGTCGAGGTCGAGGTCGAGGACGAGGACGACAACGACGGCGGTGGTAGCGGTGGTAGCGGCGGACGCGACGACGGCGTTACGGACCGATTAGGATGATTGTGCGTCTTCCATTTGTTCGTTAGTTCAAATTCTACCAGCTAGTACCGTGTATATACGTATCTCTGCGACGGCGGAATGTACATATACAACAGATAGCAGGGAAGTGCTTAAGTGATGAGTCGAAGATGATCGACGGCAGTACATTGTCGCGACACGGTAATCCCGGCTCTGCTGTTGCCACTACTTGACTAAATGTCAGTCGTTTACCGACGACTCCGGTCAAAGCACGACATACACGCTCGTACAGCCGATATTTTTCATCGCACATCAGAATTTAACCGATACGTATATACGTATTTCACGGAACGACGATTATCGGCTGAATACTACGGTGCACAACGCCAACAATTTACTACGATGAAATGTTACTTTATGAATTATTGCCCAAATAGTGTTTAACTTACTCTATCGATTATTCCGTTTATTTCAATAGGTTTTCACTCGTTTATTATAACGCGACAATTACTTTCCTTTTTTATGTAGAGGTATAGAGAGCGCGATACCAATAACTTTCTCAATATTAGATCCTTACTACAATCACTCTTTTGGTTATGGACGTCAATAAACGATTTTCTCTCCCTCCGTCAGAAGATACCATTCGATACAGTAACGAATATATTAACGCTCGACAAAAAGAACACTATGGAATAAGAGAGTACGTCGTGGGTGTCAACACGACACATAGATCGAGACTCGAAGTCAGAAAAAACGACAAAAAAAATTACATCTTTTTGACAAATCATGCGGGTGACGGATATTCGGAGAGGATGCAGGAAAGAGGGAGACACAAATGGACAAGGCTGGAGGCCGGGAGAGACGTAGAAAAATATAAAATCGCAGAGATTGCAAGAATACCACGGATAATTCGACTTGCGTATCGCAACCCTGATTATCATTAATACACATTTGCCGCTGTTTCGAATTGACATTTTTATCATCGCATAGGCATCTGAGCTGCTCATTTATCATTTCGTAGAGCAACAGCGTACTTCTGAAAACATGACTCTTTTTCGTAGACATTCGGAATATCAACTCTGATGTGCGACCATCCTCCGAAAAATTTACATAACGAACGACAAAGCTACAATAGTGCCGCCGGAGGACGGCGACGTCATAATCCTACGTATGCTGTTTCCACGAGAATTCTTCTCCTTCAGCAGCTTCTCGCTATTCTTCGATTGTCAATGCTGCGCTTTCTATGCACGCCTGTGCTTCTACGCGACATAAAGAGGGAAAGAGAGAGAATGTGTTGTGTGCGTATGTGTGTGAGAGGGAGAACGCCTTATAAAGTTCCGTTACCTTGAAAATCGTTGATTAAAAAGGTCACGGGAGTACGCGAACATTCGATTCTTACAGATTGCAAACTTTCGACGATCAATTTACTTTCTCACTTCCCAAATGGAACGAATTGTCGGAACTTCGGGAAACAGATGATTTCCCACGAATTTCAATGTTTCTCACTTTGCTCTACATCTCTTTCTATCATTTTGAATTAGAATTAAGACAATTTTGTTTAATTAACCAGTGGCGAAGAGAAGGGCGCATGTGGATAATTGACTAGAAATTGTGCTGTCTCAGCACGAAATACGCAGAGGAATACGAGGACGTAGAAGAGAAGGAGGTGCCTTAGGCCGAAAAAAATGATGCGACAATAGGAATGAGGGACCGGGCTTCACCCGTGGCTAAGCAAATCAATTTCATTCAAGGTAATGAGGACTATAGGTAGTTGACAGCGTGGAAAAGTACAAGGCACGGACAAGCCTCCCATCCGACAAATGATAAAAGCCGAAAATTGACGAGTTTGCTAGCGCGAATCGCGATTCCTTTTCCCTCCTTTCACAAAACGCATGCGCGTCAAGCGAGGGTCTACATTAGTATTAATAGCGTCACCGGGTGACACAAAAACTCTGGGAAATCTGGCCGCGCCCTTCCTTCTTTGCACGAATTCCATGAGCACTTGGGCACACCTGGCTCATCGCGCCTCTTCTCTGCCGTGGCAAAACGGCTACTTGTGCAGCCACCTCTACGATATGTCTTTCATTATTCTCTACAGCAACCGAACCCGAAAAATCCAAATGTTACCAGGTTCTATTAAGATTCCTTTGGACATAGAATTCGTTGTAGTTGAAATACCGATCTTAACTGTCCCCCACGAAATCATCTGTGTCGATTATAATCTGTCAATTGGAGTTAGATTCACGAGAATTTTACAGTTTACGATACGTGTCTCGCAGTGTTAAATGTAGGTACGATTAGAAATTCGCAAAACAGTCGCACCGAGGTGATCTTTCAACGGAGCTTCACAATTATGCGATTCGTAGAAATTCAGCGAGCGACCTTGTGCGATACTTCGCTTTGCTACCGAAGCGTCTCGGATCTCTATTCGTGACTGCCACCTCAAACGCTCCATTATTTCGCGAGTATTCGAAGCGTGGAAAAAGTAGTGGTGATCGTTGCGGCAGGATTTTCATGCTCTGCATATGTCCAATATATCTTCATATTCGTAATTCATCCGTTGACTCTCTTCGATTATATGCTCAGCAAATTCGTGACAAAGTCAAAGGTCGGGCAACCGATACAACACTTTCTTTGTGCGTGCTAATGTTCCACTGTCATTTACGAATCAATGAATTCTTCATATCCGTGTCCGTGTCCGTGTCCGTGTCCGTGTCCGTGTCCGTGTCCGTGTCCGTGTGCATGTCCGTGTCCGTGTCCATGTATGTAAATTTTTGTCACTTTCGGATGTTGAAGCGCGCGTCAGCCAACAACGGAATTAAGGAGCGAGCATCTTGGACAGCTCCTCGTCCTGAAGGCAACCCTTTAGGAACTCTTCCTGCGTCAATTGGCCATCATTATTTTCATCCATCTTCGCAAAGATATTCTTCGCACGTTCCTCTGCGCTGTCGTTCGGTTTATTCGCCGAACACGCACCAAGCATATCATATATCGCCTGCGAACAGATACCAAAGGTTCGATATTATTTCTGCGACAGTGGATAGCCGAAGACCACAGCATGCGAGAATCATCCTCCATCCTCCACGGCCTCCCAAATACCATCCGACGAAATCTTGATTTTTCCATTTTCATTAACAACCGATTCAAAACGGAGGGTACGTCTATGTGTATAGGGGATACTTATGAATCTGGACTGTAACTCATATATCTCGGCGATGCTGCCTTTTACCGTCAACGAGAGGTGATTCGTAGGTCAATTATCAGGATCAAAATAACACTTAGCGCGGCGTTGTGCGGTTTGAAGTAAACCAAAAAAAATCACAAAACGTGCTAATTTAGCCGCACCTGAACGATTTTCGTCATTTCTTGCATATCGATAACGCCGTTTCCATCAACGTCGTACATGCGAAAGGCCCATTTGAGTTTTTCCTCAGGCGTTCCGCTGGACGTCACGTCGATTGCCAACAGAAATTCCTGTAACAGAAAAACGCACATGATCGGTTTTGCGATTTAAGCGAAAAAAGGAATAAAGAAGGGGCCTAACATGCACATATTGACTGATACGTAGTGAGCGAGCACCGAAGAGAAAACTCGTACTATTTCACTGGCTTCTCTTCGAGGCAGATAGTCAAAAGGACACGTGCGATTTTTTCCGCGTCGCTAGAACGACAGTCGGCCGTAAAAGTGGGTCAGCCAACAGCTCGAGGTGGAGCAAGAGTTTATTGGAGGACTACCACCTCTACGAAGGTGGGGGATGAAGGCTCTTTGCTCTGCTCCTCCTGACCTCTCGAGTGTCACCACTTCTCATATTGACCCTACCATCCAGGAAACGCGCCATGGTCATATCGGTCTAGTCAATACTTTTACTCCATTGATCATTAACAAATACAAATACCGTGGCAAGTATCCCATTTTCAGTTGTTCTCAAGGATAACCAACGTGCAAAACTAGACTAATGTCAGAAATAGCGGAGGGATTAAAAACCACGGGTTCACCGGTGAAAATTTAATGAGGAGAGCTGCTTTGATCGGTGATCCGTTAAGAGGCCACTTCGATGTCAAAGTACAATACGACGTTTGTCGTAGGATGGTCATGTTCACACACATACAAGTCACACACACCCACCAAAATCTTACTTTATGGATCACGACGTTCATTTCCCGCTATCAAATCTTACACACTGCAGAAATAACAGAACAAACAAAATCATCGCTTCTCACCTTGAAGTCTATGTAACCATTCTTATCCATGTCAAATGTACGGAAGACATGGTCGCAAAATTCTTCCGCATTGCCGGACGGGAAGAACATTTTGTACATGTCGACAAATTTTGCCGGCGTTAATCTTCCATTCGGGCAGTCTTGCTGTAACATTCAAAAGGATTTACGCGGTTTAATCTCAATCGAACAACTTCCATCCAGACGGCAGAGAATTCGGTCGGAAGAGTAAAAGAATTCCCCCGGGGAAAAGGCCGTAGCAAAGTAGCCACAGAGGCAGAAAATAGAAAATAATTGTGAAAACAACGGCAGCAACTGTCGTTTGTGTAGTTTAATTAGTGCGTGACGCTCGTCTGAGCCCCAAATGCCTTCTACTGTAGAATTTCGTATAAATGACCCGACAAAAGTATCAGCCCGAAATGCCCTCTGAATAGAAAATTCTGCCAACTAACCTTGAATCCTTTGTACCATTCTTTAATCGTGGCTTCGTCGTACCGCGTATGCGACTTGAGGAAGTCCAAATCTTCTTTGCTCAACTTGTCTTTGCTACCGAAGCAACCCATCTCGAGTTCTGCAACACATGCACGGACATGTCCACGGATTTTACCAGTCTCTATCTGACGTTCTATCAAATTCCAGTCACAGAAGCTACGCAGGGCTTTATCGTTCTGTACAGGCAAAAGGAGGAAACTTATCGAAACCGTGACAAGTATCGTTCTTCATTAACATAATATGCCAATAGAAATGCCCGGTTTCTTCTGCGACTTCCTGTCATTCTCTATGTGTAATCGATGAGCTGACTGCAAATTGAAATTATATGGCCAAGGCAGTGGCTCGTACATTTGAAAAGTTTTTCCAATGACAATGGTAAGAAAAGGAACGACGGCCTGGGGGTATATCTCGTAACTCTGCTGTGCTTTCTCAAACAGCTTCTACCCTATTCCAAGAAGACGCGCCATTTTGCGCCTGAAAACAATGCCGTTTCTTCCCTACAATTGTACCCGGGAAAACGCTACTAGTGCCAACTTACTATTACATCGAGGACATCTTGAAGAATTTTCATTTAATTATTTCTAATTTTCAACAATCGATGGACAATGTCGATTTAAAAGTCATAATAAAATAATGGCCCTTTGTACCACTCAATGTTTGTATGTACACCAACGAGCTTATCCAAATGGTATGGTATACGGATCTACATGAACATGAAACGTCATATTTCCATTCCGTTTCGAGGTGAATTTTCATTAAATCACCAGCCGTAAGAGGTGCGGGCACGTTCGTTCAGATGACGCTAATCAGTAAAGTACGTCACTTCACTCTACTATTGTACAACACCATTTGCTTTTCATGGACGCTGAGCGCGCTTCCGACGTTCCTACGCGTACCCTCGGCAAGGTGGATTAAGAGATCAAGGCAAAGACATCCAGTAACAGAGGCTGACACGGCTATAATGCAGGACATGCTGTATAAACAGCCTCTCTAATATTCGAAAGAGAAGTTTTCATTCTAATAACCGTGACGAAAGGAAAGAGAAGAGAGAGGGACAGAGATAGAGAGATTTTTCGCTGCATGGTGGAAATTCGAACCATTCTCTGCAGTTGTTGGCCATCGCCTGAATCACTTAATTTCGATACAATTCTTTATAGAACCCGAATGGAAATTAATGCGGTTTAACTGGGAATACTCGAATGCACGGATATGTTGCATTTTCGGCAATAAAACGGACTTAGGTGACGCATGATCGACAGTAAAATAAATTTCAATTAGTGAGGAATCTACAGAATATTACACGGCCAACAATATTATTTGGCTTATTGTTCCGCTAGCATTTGATCGATGTTTAAGGAGAACCATGTCGCAAAATAACCAGCCAACGAATAGACGCGTTCCGCAAGCTGCAGCAGCCAGTCACCTCCTATCGCGCAGAGCCCGAAACCGCAATCGATATAGTTCTACACTCCTCCTGACCTACAACCCCACCCATCCCTACCGTATTTTTCGAATGAGTAAAACATTTTTCACCAGAAATCTTAACTTTTTCCAACTCTCGAGTAACAAATATGTCCTTAGTCAAGACGCATACTGACAATGGTTAGAGCGAATATTTTAATCCCCCCCCCCCGCCCCCGCCCCACTCATTATTTTGTACGCACTATTGCATCGCAACTCATCAAGTTTTGATAAGTGGCCGACGATAATACGTTCGACTTGTATCACTATGGTTCGCATAAGTGGTTATTGATCTCCGAGTAATCCGAACAGACGGTTTTCGTACTTCAAAAGTCTGTTTATCTCTATTCAGAGCTCATAGAAGATTACTATTGAAAATTATATATAGTGAACAAATGAGGAATGAGAAAACGTAACAAATGCCGCTTCTTTCTGTTATATCGTTAGTGATTTCCTAGGCACCAAAGAGTTTCAGCAATACTGTGAACTTCGTATGGCCTTCCTTATTACCCAATGCGTTTCATGTGCAATCAGGCCGTCAAACAATTCATTCATTACGTCGCGCTATGTTACGTTATTATGTAGTAATAAATACAATGATAGCACGTAAGTTGAATACCAGTAAAGGAACTTCATTAACGAATTCTCTAATCTCATTTTATAGCAAAGAATGTAGTGAAAGTGTATGTTACTTATTAATTAAATGATATGTTTATAATACCTGTGATAAAACGTTCATGATAGTAACGACAGCCACGAACTCAGGGATATATTAAATACGACGGTATTCCCTGTTATTCGTTCAGTCGGAAAGCAATGACTTCGTAACGGCGTAAAAACCTCAATAGAATAATAAGCAAGGAGAGGGAAGCTGTTAGTTTCTTCCGGGGAAATTGCTTGCATCGTATAGCACAATTGGCAAGCTAGTCCGTTCGCCCACCAAATTCATTTAGGCGTCATGGGATAGCACATGCCTACCGACACTGAGTGAAGATTATCTTACTGATCTTTATGTGCTGCGATTTCACTCATTGCCCACGGCTGAATTTTATTCAGAAGGAATCTTGCTTAAACGACCGTTTCCCTGGGGGCTTCATCGTACAAACAGCATCGATACATGCGTAGGCGTTCCGTTTTCGTTTATATCTCGTCTATTTCCGTTTGAACCAAATCCTACAACATCGTCGTCATCTAATTTTACATTCCACGCCGATTGTTTCGACCCTCCCTTGCTTTATCGTGAAAGCGCGGTACGCGTTAATGGCTACAAGATGAGTTGACATCTAAACTTAAATCTAGTGCCACACCTAAAATAAGGTCTCATTGTTGAGATAATTTTTAATATCGATTAATACACAACTAGGTTTCCGCAAGTTAGGTTGCGGTTTCTTGTGTGCCTAGGTATACATGAACGGAAGAGATGACCTAAAACGTACAGAGTTAAGGAGTCAACGACAAGGCACAAGAGGGGAATGATGCCACTGACATTTACTCGTCTATATGTGTTCAACGGATAGGCATACACCTGTGATCCGATAACTAACTCTATGTCTGTCCATTATGGCGCTACGTTCTCTCTCTCTCTCCCCCTCATGGGCCTTCATAGACGTTTCTCGATCCGTGAAGATTGTTTTTTTCTTTCTTCTACGAAAGTATAGGGCCGCATGGTATTAATACCAATAGGAGATTACACAATAACTACCAAGCTGATAATTACATTGGATTACGTAATGAACCATGTAAATATAAAATGGGAAGCGGGGCCTTCGTGCATGATACGCAGAAAATGTTGTGTCATTATCGTAATGTGACGCAGCGAAGCGATAACAGATCGAAATCTCAGGTACTGCTTTTCACGTCCTTCGCGAACAAGCGACAAGCGAATTTCTGCAGTGGTTTTACCAAGGCTGAGCGAACCGATGAATAATTCTTCATCCCTCGGCCAGCCTCACGAGCACCGCGTATTCAATCCTACTCTTCCCGAGAGCACTTCTCCTTCCTTTCCCACTGATTTCACGGCAAAAATGCCAATCTAGCAGGAATCACTCTCCCACTTTGGACGGAATATCAATCGTCAACCTTACATGAATTTTGACATTTGCAATGATTTTTAGCTACAAATGAAACATAAGAAATCTTACTGCTAACGTAAGGTTGCGCGAAAACGTACTTTCGGTTAACTTACTCTATCGATCTTTCGCGTAAATGACCTTCCATAAACATTCCATCCTTCGTCTTTAATGATACATTTCGGTAAAATTATTGCTAAACTGAGTTATTGACAAGCTCGGGGAAGGTCCGAGAACGAATTGTAATCTGGCATAACATTAAACTACGAGATACGACAAAGAACTACTGGAGGTACGTGACGAAATGTCATGGGTGAACATATACGTGTGTACGAACGAGAACGGTTCAGAAAATACGGTTCGATCACTGTCTCAAGGGCGCTTGAAATCGCTGAACCATTTCTCAGCCTACAAGATTAGTAGCACGAATGAAACGCAAGCGCTTCCCTCGGATGCTTTTTATCCACTCGACTGTTGATGAGATTATTACAGCTTCGTTTTTCACCACCTACAGACTGCTCATTAATACTGGTTAATACCATCGTTTCGATGCAACAACGTCGTCAAGTTCTTGAAATAGATGCGGAGCGATTAAACACGAAAGGAGTACTCAATGCTGGTACCAGTAACAATTATGCTTTCAATAGGTTCTGTTGGTTGAAAATTGTGCAAAGTAAACGTAGGTTCCGTCAAAATAACACGTGTTGGTTCGGTATCTTGATGAGAACAGTGGCTTAAGGTGAACCAAGCGGGGATATAACAGGAGAAGGACCACGTTTAGATACATCACAATGACCATGATTCCTCGATTCACAACCTGTTACCTTGCACTAAAGGCAAAACTACTTGAGACACTTATAGAACACTTTCCCATGGACAGAAAAACGTCGCGACTTGTTCGATCCTTCGATCGCCTTCTTGCGTCCTTTCCCTTTGATTTTCATTATACTGGCGCCTCCGACTTCAACACAAGTGCTTGGCGCAATAGATATAATGCCATCCCCTCTCCGCTGCACCCCCTCCCCCATCTTATTTTCTGGTTTAAGGTGGCTAACAGAGTTGCACAAATTCGACTTTCAAGGATGTGAAGAAACGCCTACAATCACCACATAATGTACGTGAATAAAAAATAATATGATTTTATATCCGCAAAGCAGCTGAATCATCAGTCATTTGACCACTCGAATTTGATGACCAATCCTTCCGAAACTGCAGGTAAATGATATTAACAGAGGAAGAGAGTGAAGAACACGTACGAACGATGCTCGAAATTGATTTCCCCGGTCGGTGCACTCGTAACCTCAGTACGTGCATGTATCACGCATGATCCGCTTGCAGAAAATCGAAAGAACGACGTTGACAAGAGCGTGGAGAAGGACGTGTTTTCGATGGTACGCAGCGATCGGAAAGGTCGAGATTGTGAGACACAACGCGTTACAAACGAGAGCGGTGTCGGAGCTACTACTAGTACGGCAACTGTCGACACGAAAGCGCCTACCAACTGGGTTGCTCCCTCTTTCCATCTCCCACTCCATACGTCTATTCCTTTGGCGCTCGCCCGTTGCTTGATCCTGCGTGCTAAACGAGCCACCCCCGCGACGACGACACGGCGCATCGTCACAGACAACGCACACCCGTATCCGTTCAGACTGACATCGACGTTTCAACCACCTTACAACCATTTTATTTTTCCTCTCAGGAGCGACGCTCGTTCATTACATCCTTTCACCATACTTTCTGTATCGGTACGTAATATGGGGCGACCGATTATATCTCACCCTATCTTCCAAATATCAGTTAAATAGCCCTTCAAATGTTCCTTATTCACGTCATCTTTCTGCCGTCATAAAAGTACATCATGCGCGGATGTATATGACAACAATAATACAAGTTGATCGCCGAACGGTTGAAGAATTATATTTAATTGGTGAAATCATGCGGCTAAAAGTGATTTATACTAAGTAACAACAGCTGGAAAAGCTATACGGCTTCTTTCTAGCATTGTGTGTGAGGAGCATGCCAT
Source organism: Hedychridium roseum (assembly GCA_963989215.1). Classification (NCBI taxonomy): domain Eukaryota; kingdom Metazoa; phylum Arthropoda; class Insecta; order Hymenoptera; family Chrysididae; genus Hedychridium; species Hedychridium roseum. The sequence goes on from OZ022312.1 coordinate 10,203,333, forward strand.
ACTGACATTGGCGTGCTAAGAATCGCGAAGTAATTAACGTATGTACTATACGTACATGCGAGCATGAAGCCTTGACGGTTTTCTTGTTTAGGAACATTAAGATGGAGAAGTTGGATAATGGTCAACGAAGGCATTTCAGCCAAGCAAATGCCAAAGATCCTTTCACGTGGGGCTAAACCTCCAATAGAAGAACAATCCGCCGGGCTATTTCCTCTGTACTTTAGCCAAAAGACTGCGATAATATCTGCTCCATTAATCGCTCGGTAATCCACTCTAACCCATCCAAATTGATTACGACATTCATCAGAAACTTTGTTTTACAGTCAATACATAACAATGTGTTCATCGCCAAGGCCACAGAATTTCCACGAAAAATGAAAACTTTCTTGCTTTCACCTCATCCCACGGATATCATGACACACGTGATCTACCTTCTAAAATTATTACGTACATAAACATTGAGTTAATTAAAGGATACGCCCATTTACCACAAACCTTCTCTTCCTATAGCTTTACGGTGGGTCATTAAAGTCTACCGCAGTTGAGTCTCTTTTAATTATAAACGACCGAAGTGTGTTATACCTGTGGTTATTCTAACATTTCGAAAAATACTCTATGTGCGTGTTCAGGTTGAATCAACCAACTATACTCAATCCGAGAGAACAATGCATTCAATTAATGTGTTGAACTCGCCAAATACAAACTTAGCAATTTCCCTCTCAACGTAACCGCACGAGTGTCGAAGAATGGCGTGTCAAGGATGAGAAGGATCGGCTACAATAAAACGGGGCAAAGGATAAACGATTAACCGTTCTAATGTACTGTATACGTACCTGACGCGTAATGAGTACGATGCACGCAACGCACCGACCATGAGAAAACGACGATGGCTAACTCGAACACTTTCATCGATTTTTGCGGTCGACTCGGTAAGTACCTGCCTGGATGGTAGCAGGCAGGCAAGCAGGCCAAGCAGCGAACATCGATCCTGCCAATCTTGCTTTCAGGCACACACGAGCGTGTCCGCATTTCTCCTCAATAATTATTTTAAAAAATTATTTAGCAAACTCCTTCCGTCTTTGAAGTAAGACACACAAAGTCTATCAAATTGCCAGCCTCAGCAAAGCCAACGTCAATTAAAGTCGTGTCAAGCAATTTTTGGTTCAGTTATCATTCATTCTTCTGACATGGACAATAATATCGACATCAAAACATATACCATCACGTCAGACGAGCATTATTATCTTACTATCAACGTACGTGTTGCCAGTTCTATTCTAAGAAGTGATACATAATTACTTCTTATAAGAAAAGGTGCGTATATCGCGGAAACTAGTAGCAACGGATTCCAGGCTTTTACGGGTAAAGCTGGGTCGCGGTACTATCGATCTCCACCCACCTGGAGAAAGGGAGACAGACGGTAAACCCTGTACCCACCTCTTCTACCCGTCCCCCTTGCCGACAATGCTACGCAGGACGAGAGTTCACGAAAGAAAGGAACAGGATGTTGATAATGATAACGATCATCCTCGAAAATTGATGGGAAACGTAGCTCTTTCTTCGCAACACCATAACCAAGAAGACACATTCGAGTTCGCTAATCATTTTTTTTCTCCACAAGACACTCCACTTTCTTGTCCGTCCCGTTATACATATCACTATTAAGCTGAACTCTCGGTTCATCGTGTCGGAGAAACGTTTGCATTATGCTTGACAATCTTAAGTGATATGGCTGCAATATGGCATGATATGACAAACTAGATTACGTGGCAATACAATTATTACAATAAACAAAAGAGTCTGATCTCTGCTGATGAATAAATAAATTACAGTTTTCGTGTAAAAAATAAAAAAGCTTCGGTGCAGATTATGGACTTACTGTGAACCGACAATAGTGAAGGAAATTGTAAAATTGGGAATGCACGTCTACTTTTCGCAATGGTCAATATGTTATAACCTTTGGGCACGCCTTCGTTGAAGGGAGCCGAAAAATCAATAACCTTCTCCTCCGTCCCGTGGACGATACGTCGGAACGTGGCCGCCGAACTTATGACGAACGTTCGTATGCATAAGGCGAAATTGAACTGACGTCGGGGTGAGGCAATTAATAGAGGGGAGTCACAGTCGGCGTTTGTACGCACCGCGGCAGCTCTTTCATTGTCGCAATGTTACAAGGCGCACTGACTGTTGCGACGACGTTTCACCGGTTAAACATGTTGCCCAATCGGCCATTACAATCTCATTGTCCGTGAGATGCGTTAAGAATGCATATGAGCGTTACGTCAAATCTCGAGGACAAGGTGAGACGACGACCAGTGATTTCATAATGCCTCGTTGCCCTTTGTTTTTTACGAGATGTCGGCGCTGCACGGCGGTCTCTGACGAAATGTGCGTCTCAAACGCACAGCCCACTACATGACGTAAGATTCAATTACACGAAAGACTAAAGGTTTTCCGGTCGATTTTCTTACACGCACGTGCGACAAATTTCAATCAAGTATATGACATAGCGAATTACTAAACTTTATCGGCAAAACGGTCACCGCTTGCCTAATCTTAGGAACGCATTATTCATTGGTAATATCGTGCATCCCGGATATTAACCAATTACTCAGTTACGATAGTATCCCCTATCACGCAACAGCAACACGTTCATATTCAATATTCTAATTGTAAGTATAGGAGGTAGTTGTGCGCAAACAAAGGGAGTTTCAATCAAATTTAATGAACATCATAAAATCTCTACTCGTACGCACAAACTAAAGATGACCGAGTGTCAGTGAGTCGTTGGCTTTCTTCCTTCCGCTGAAGCTTTTTTCATTCTATGAAGACACGAGTTAGAAGAATGAAATGTTTGGGATATTGCTAAAGATCGCATCGTCACGGTAAAATTCATAGCCAGCTAGATATATTTTTTCGCGCTATAAAGTATAAAGCATCTTCGTGGATGCAATCAGGTGCACGTGCTAAAAACTCCACAATTTTTTAACACGCAATTTATACGGCTCTAATCGTTCGTCTGACATTTCTGACGACACATCGACAAAACGAACCTTCATAAGCCACGGAGACATCAGGGCTGGCTATGGCTGAGAAAGATTCCCGTTGTCTTGCCTTACGGTCATTTGAAATTGAGTTCGTTAACTAAACTCTGAAATTTATTTTAACAGCGGTGGAACGCAGTAGGGGCAAGAGGCAGTAAGTGTTAGTGCATGACGAGATTGATTAGACCGAGGACAAACTATCTTTATATATTCCGATAATTAGTTAATTAGTAAGGATGAGTAATGCAGTCAATTTCCGCGAGCCTACGCTTCTGGTAAGCCCTCAAACACGGAGACGCAGAACAGGATCATCGAAGCAGTCGTTATCGAAGTTAACTCTTCTATTGAACGTCATTCAGTGCAAATCAGTCAACTTTACGCAGAACATCGTTTAAGAACCGCCATAAGGCGATACTTTTACGTACTATAATATACTCGATATTAGCCAGGCCTTTTATTTGTCCAGTACGGTGTAAATGTGATGACTTTGGAAAGTAAATTATTTTTCATTCGTCACAACAACGTAATTATATTAAATGTACTTTCGATAATCACTCGGGATATAACAAGGGGAGGAAAATTTTTTTCGATTAATTAGACAGTTTACAGCGGAATGACCGGAGAAGCAAAACTTATCATGGACGGAAGGGTAGTGTTTTGATGGACTATGTATAACCTACTGGATCGACAAGTCGCTGTGACATTCACGAAGAATTGAAATTGGAAGCAGGGGTACAACGAACTCGGGAGAATCGTCGTTGAATCTGAAGAAAACTGCTGAGTCTAACAATAAGCATGTAAAAGCCATCCTGAAGAACGGGGGGCCGATGTGAGGGCGTCACCGCGAGGTAAGGCGCCGGCGTACGACGCAATGCGGTCAGCTCTCCTCACTAGCAGCACCTACGCGTCGTATAACGTGTTTTTCCTCAACACTTTTTTCCTGAAGAAAACCGGACACCTTCCTCTCTTGTGCAGCAGGCCAGGGGAGCAATGATTACTTCCTCAATGCGACTGTCCGAGGCTATGATGCTCGTATCAAGGAAATTCGAGATAAGAATAGAGAAAAATAAGGGGAAATGGTGATGCCAACGAACCGTCAAGAAAGTAAAGGATGTCTCAACGGACAATATGCTTGTCCTTCCAAGCATTTGAAATGCGTTTCAACTGCGTTTGAACTGCGATTCATCTTCCGCGATTGTGTCCGATCTTTATTGCCGATCTTCCACGAGATATAATACAACATAAACGGACGGCTCCATCTGCACTAACCGACTATTATGATGATGGATCGATTATCCGTTTTCCGTGATAAACAACATGCAACGATAATACCCTATACAGTTATCTACATTACCCACTGTCAGCACGAGAATGAATTTCCGGAGCTTCTAGAAGTAAAGTCGCTACGCGCAAAACACCTCAATAAAAGCTTACTAAATCCTTCTGTCGCATTCAGATATGGGTATGTGTATGTACATGAAATAAAATAATGAAACGATCATCGACTCTTCTTTTGCCCTATACAAAAAATTCGAACAAAATGGTGCCGACATAGTTTAGCAATATTAAATCTACATAGCTTACTACGAATGGCTTTTGGCATGGAGCACCTAAGTATACCGGAAGTAATGAAATAATCAGCAAGTGACATTCTGCCCGAGTTAGATTTATAATATCTAATCGGTAAGCGGTATCAAATGCGTTGGTGTCACGACGACACGATAGACGAAGAACCTAAGGTGAAAAATACTTCAAATCTAGCGCGCAGGAGAAGGAACAACGGCGTCCATGGGAAATACAAGGATGAAAAATCACATTGCTGATTTGGCTCCTTTCTTTCCGATGAAATAGTACCCTCGTGCACTCGACATACTAATGATTCTTTTCATTGCGAATCCTTCGATCATCGCAGATGCTTTGGAAAACTTTTTGAATTTAAACAACCGCAAGAAAATGGATGAAAGAAATTTCATATTTTCCCGTAATGGATCAATAGCGAACGCAGCGGCCGCATTGCCCGAACGTACATACACACGTAGTATGTGGAACACAAAAATAGAGTAACGAGTACGACACATCCGCACTTTCCTTCGTTAATCGGAATTATCATACATCGAAATTATTATTATAGTACAGTCGGAGCTGATGTATTTCTCGATTTAACCACTCCTAACACGATTAATACGTGTATTAATAATATCGAAGGGATTAATCGTGTTGCAAAGACATTACTAATGTCGCATACTCGCACGAAACCTTCGAAAATACAAGGATTATTATCACGTAAAAACAACTTCGTGCAATGCCCGTAAAAGTCTCGGATTTCAAATGTGATCGCCGTGGCACAAGCTGAGGTAGATACTACGTATCTACGGTAAACGTAAATAATCGTACATGGTCTCTTAAAATAGAATAGAGGGAACATCTCCCCTTGTTTATTATTGCATAAAAGAGCCAGCACGGTTTTATAAACCGCCTTAAATTATTCTCCATAACGTGTACTTTTTTAATAATGAAAGTAGACAGATATTACGTATAACGCAAGGTATTTTCTTTTTGCGAGACTGTAAAAATGCTAGCGAGTAACAACTTTTTGTTCTATCAAAATGTATAGATGGTCCGTTTAAAAAATTCCTTTTTCTAATTCAATTATAATACGTGTATATGCACATGCGTCTATGACGCGTGTATGCGTGATAGAAATGGAAGTGTCGTGTAAGCAATATCTGCGACATGTACTAAAATCACAAGATCTTAATTAGAAGGTTTCTGACAGTGTTTCGTCTTACGGTGGATGAGTGTACACAAGATACCCACTGACGACGCACTCTTTTTCATCATTAACTTATTTCACCCTCCATTTATCGGTCAAGGCGCACGTGTATTTTTACTTGAATAACTTCCCACGTATGATATTTTATGTAATGAGGTGATAGCGCGTATTACACTACATTGGCTGTGTCAATAAAGGACCGAAGAGGACTGCATATTGCAACGATAACCTATACAATGTTCAATTTAGTCGAATGTGCATCTAGTACGTTGTAACGAAGTGAAACCGGATGAATTGAAAGTCTACAAATTTTTGAATTCTTTGTTGAAATGAAAATAACGTGATTCATACTTACTTCTCTACTCTTTACGCCCCCAAATATCGTTCGCATGTTATGATTCTTACTATTAGAAAATAAATGAAGATGTACAGTAACATCAAGGTTATGTGCATTTATTCGATGCGAATCATCACGTGTTAAAGGTAACGAAATACTTTGAGAAACAGAAAGGGAAGGACTTAGAGAACGCAGCATATCGTCTAGTACTGCCAGTGATCTCTGTAGGTGGGTATACTGGGGCAACCAAGTATACCTACGTAATCGAGACTATAGAATAGATTTTGACACGTAATCGATTACCAGTAATCGAATCACTAATTCATAGGAACGCGTGGCATGACCAAAAGGCAGCGGAGAAAATAGATGCTCACACAACGAATATAGATAGCCCGTCTGCTCATTGTACCTATAAAGTATAATTATAGTTTTGAAGCAGCTCGGCGCGATGGCGAGAATTATCGCATTAAGAATATTCCACGAGTACTTGTACAATGATGACAACGAAATCTACAAAAATTACTGAACGTTGCACTGAAGATAATTCCCATCGACTTTTGTGTCGAAACCAAATATTGAGACAATTGCCACGATACAATTGTATTCACAAAATCCACCACTAACAAATATGGTATTTGAAGGTGTTTTTGAACAAAGTTTCCCGTAGCTTTCACTTTTTCTTTTAGTTTACCTCACTCTCCTCTCGCTCTAACCGCCGACCTATCCACCTCTGTTTCTGGTCGTATAGTTACGCGGTGCATGTGCATACAAGATACGTCCTATTAGATACATGAAAATTTCAAAATTTCCGATTCCGGCAAATTGTATACAACAATACAAAACATTCCGACAAATAAAAATTTCAAAATTTCCGATTTCGAACATTCGATACTGTATTAGGGAGGATGTATCGTGCCACTCTTTGATGTCATTTGATATTTCCTTTCAACTACAATCTACACACAGTTGACAGAAAAATGCAGCGAGGAACCTCATACATGAATACGCATGTTTGACTATTCCTTTATCCGTTAGCATTTTTTATAATATTGAATACAAAATGGAAACAGTCGGATGTATGATGATATTATGTGCATTTCCTGAAGGGAATTTCTAAATAGGTTTCGTATGAAGGTGAAGGCATCAATGTGAAATTTGTAAAATTTATCTTTGACTTACCAGCCAGAAGCATTCTCAGGTGTTACATTGTTCATGGATATTTTTGACGTCAATGATCCTCGTGCCGGCGTATCCGCATGGATAGATACGTCAAACTCGGCGATATGCAGAAGCCGATCTTCTTTCTTGATGCCCAAACACACACGCGCGACATGTTCGTCTGTCGGTCCCAAGTAATAGAGAAAAAGAAAGAAAGAAGGAAAAAGCATTGGGGGCAGGAAATAAGCCTAAAGAGAAAACGGAAAAAGATCCAAGGAACGGTCGGACCTACACGCTATTCTGCACTTGGCGCAACACGCAAGCACGCACACGCAAGCACGCACACGCAAGTACGAGCACGAACACGCAGCATGGACACGCAGCCGCACGCACGCACGCACGCACGCACGCGACCAGTACATACGTACAAACGCCATTCATGCACCTGACGCACCAGCCATACTCGGAGCATACGACGATCTCCACGTATATGTACACATTTTAATGCACATTAATCAAGATCACTTGGGACGCATTATGATGTGCCAAATATCGTGGGGTGCAAAACATTTTGAACGCATTTTATCGACAAGAATCTTTGTCTACCACACAGCTATTGCAGAGAGCCGAAATCGTTTACAGAATTGTTGCTGTATGAGAGACGATTTTTCGCAATGTTTCAGTTTCCTGACACAAACTGTCTAATAAAATCGAAAAAAAACGTAACAAACTTGCTGCAGTCACAAATTACTAACCTAGATATACGTGTACGTCAAGCAGTCGTAACGATCACTCACGACTTTAAAACATTTTCGCGACACTGACTTGTGCGGATATCACGACGGGTGCCATATTGAGGTTTCTGATTCTGCGAGCGCGATACGAACAACCACGAGCGACCGAGCAGGACTTTCGGAATCGTCAAATGCCCTCAACTGCCGCGAGCAAGGCGCTGTTGGCGCGCCGTCAGGGGATAGTCAGGGTGTGCTAGCTGGTGGCTGGTGCTAACAGTGTATAGGATAACGAGCTTCCTACTCGTCAGTGCTATTCAGTACTGTATTCTCTAGTTCGCTCAAAAATTCGACTACTCCGTGCTGCGCCCCACGCTCTGTTCCGTAGGCGGATCATGGTAAATCCAATGGACCTAACAGCTACCTATTGCGCGCGCGCCGACCTGTGCCCGCGCTCCGAAGTCCTCATGAAATTACCTCTTTCCGCAGAGGGCGTTACACTATGGTTCCCTTTTTTTTCTATCGATTCCACTCTAATTTTCAAGGAATCTCACTAGGTGTATCCACTGCTGTTAAGCAAAATTTCCCGCGTAAGTTCGATATTATATGATTTGAACAAAGTTCGAGCCAAAACATTAAAAATTGTAAGTCGTTTTACGATGGACGAGAGCATGGAAGTGCAAGTTCTGCCGTCAACTAGTAAATATGATTCGAAAGAAAAGATTAAGGAATCGAAATCAGGAAATCTACCGTGGTAAGTTAGTCAATACATTGTTCGAAACTGATATTCTGTCTGATATTTAAGCAGCTTCGAAAAATGATCCAGTTTTTTGTACTCTTCTTTTCCCCTTGCGTTATTTATTTTACAATATTTTCCTACCCACAAATTTGTTCGACCTATCGCATATTTTAGGATAGAAAAATATAGACCACAGACTTTCTCGGACATCGTTGGTAACAAAGATACAGTGTCGAGGTTAGCTGTATTTGCACAGCATGGAAATGCCCCAAACGTCATTGTATCCGGACCTCCTGGTGTAGGTAAAACTACGACAATTCTATGCCTTGCTCGACTTCTTTTGGGCCCAGCTTTCAAAGAGTCCGTCCTAGAATTAAATGCTTCCAATGAAAGGGGAATTGACGTAGTAAGGAATAAAATAAAAATGTTTGCCCAGAAGAAGGTAATTGGTCCCCATATATAAATTTGCCTTTTAAGTGAATTTTTTCTGATCTACTTTCCATGCAGGTGAACCTACCAAAAGGAAAACACAAGATCATAATTCTCGATGAAGCTGATAGTATGACAGCTGGAGCCCAGCAAGCTTTACGACGCACAATGGAAATATATAGTCATACGACAAGGTTTACATTAGCTTGTAACAACAGTGAAAAAATAATCCATGCCATCCAATCCCGCTGTGTTCTATTGAGATACAGAAAGCTGAGTGATGCAGAAATTCTGGCAAAACTTCTCGAAGTGTGCCAAAAAGAAGGGGTGATTTTCATTTATTACAGAAAGAAACTGTACAATGAATTTAATGTAAACTTTTTAGGAAATTTCACGAAGCGAAATTCTCTTATTTTTGTTATTTAGTTATTGCAGAGAATATGACCATACGAGTATTAAAGTTAATACACATTCTGCAGGTTTCATATACTGACGATGGACTGGAAGCAGTAGTATTTACCGCACAGGGAGACATGAGGCAAGCATTAAACAATTTACAGTCCACACATAATGGTTTTTGTCACGTAAATGGTACAAATGTGTTTAAAGTGTGTGAGCAACCTCATCCCTTGCTCATTAAAGAAATGCTGGGATTATGTAAGAAGGGTGATGTCTCTAAGTCATACGAGGTAAGCGTTACATATAGTTAACAAATATTCATAACGTAGAGCATTGCGAACTGACAGTCGATAAACCATGTTAGTTAATGGAACATCTCTGGAAATTGGGATACAACGCCAGCGATATCATTAGCAACGTGTTCAGGGTATGCAAGAATCTCCCCATGGATGAATCATTAAAACTCGACTTTATAAAGGTGAGAGTTGGGCTCGAGCAACGGGCTGTCCAATTTGCCACAATCCAATAATTTACGAACATTACAGGAAATTGGCTTGACACACCTCGACATCGCAGGTGGATTTTCTAGTTTATTACAAATGAACAGCCTATTGGTTCGGTTATGTAAAAGGGCCATACAGGAAAATCTCTAAAACTACTTTGGCGTGTATTTCTCTGAATAAAATTATTTGCATATTTATATTAACCAAATTATGATTTTATTTCTACTCGACTCTTGGTAGGAAAGAAAGAAAACTCAAATCAGGAGGCATTGAATATAACATGTTGGATGGTAGTCTTTACATGCTCGTCCATTTAGTGTCACCTGATCGGCCGGACGAATGGGAGGGGTAGTTCAGTTGTAATTTAGAATGAATCTGCTGTGATTTAACGCCATTTATCAATCGATACAGGAGTAAAGTGCGACCGAGCTTTAGGCGAAGGCCAGCGCAAAGCACTCTGACAAGACTCTGCCCTGGAGGGCGCCCTACCACCTGATTGCGGTATATTGCATTGCTGCGTTGGATGTTCTCGAGAATTCTCATCATTTGGTTCAAACCGCAAATTTTTTTCCGTCGGCGGATCACCACGATAATTTCTCTTAATTGGTTTGCGCCCGGTATCCAGAACAGTCGTAGGCAGAGCACTCTCTACCGATTGAAGTGACGACGCACGATGCAGCGATAGCCGAAGGGGCTTTTTCGGTGGCGCTGGGCGGCACTTAAACGCGTCGTAATGCACGCGATAATAAGTTGGCTCGGAATCGAACTCAAGGGAATGTAGGTGAGAACCGGTCTTACGACGCTCGACGGGGGTCGCCGATTCGAGTCCCGTCATTCTCTTGGCCATCTGCAATTCCGCATGCGCGAGGCACTGTATCGTGTTGGGGCTATGTTTGCAATCCAAACTAATGGTCGACCTGGTTAAATGGACGGCTTGACGTTTTGCTCGACTTTTTGATTTGTGATACTCCGTGAATACACCATCCGATGAGAAATCGATCTCAGCGTGCTCCGGCTGTCCCTCTCGAAGATTGGACATTTTGGCAGTTTCAATGCATGGTGACTTCCTGATTAACGTCGTTACCTGTGGTCCCTTCTGAAAAACCTGCTTTTGGAAAAATACCAATTACTTTTGCCAGTAGTAATAATGATCACTCATTTACAATACCAAGCGGAAAACAATTATTATTAGCATACTTGCAAATGTTCTTGTCGACTTGACGGACGATCGCACAGCTGATCTGTCCTGCTCGGTGCAACAAGATCTCGAACTTGCTCTTCGAGATATCCGATGCGATGTGTTAACCGCAGATTATCCGAGCGAAGAGTACGAAGTGTGCCGAGGGATTCACCCTTTCGAAGTACGACAATCTGTGCTGCATCGGGTGCGACGGCTAAAAGTCTTGCTAGATCAGTCCGATTCGCTCCTACCACCAACTTTCCGTTCACTTCAATGATCCTGCAAAACCACTTGGAATCCTTAGTTCTCTTTTTACGCCTAATTACAGGAAATGTTGGGAAGCGGGGGATATTGTGAGAAGGGAAGCGGCCTGTGGACCCGCGGCCACTCGGCTGTGCAATCCCAAATCACCGGTATAATTATCGGGGGCACCACGCCGAACATCCGGTTGACGGTCACTTGGGAAAGCTACGCTGTGATTTACTCATTTTCCATTGCCGACAGTCGAAAGTAACGTTTATTATGCACACCGGAACAGAGCCTACCTGTCTCCCTTGAAAAGACCAGAATCGTCGAGCGCCCAGTCGACGTAAAGCCCAGGGCTGTCGTCCCTCGGGCCAGCGCCAAAACGCGGACTCTTCGGATCAGCACTCAACTCCACCGCGTGTACTGTAATTTCTGTTGGGCCTGATATACAACTAAAAGCAAGCATCGATAACACAAATATGAATATGGATAACTACTTCTTACACTACCAGTCGCGTGCGCATGCCATTTGCACCTTTACCTGAATATAGTGTCGTTTTTCTGCTTCTTCTGAGCTTCCGCGAGCTCCATGGCAGCTTGAAGAGCTCTGCTTTCTTCGCGCAATGACAGAAGCTCCAGTTCCTCCCGTCCTAATCTATACTCCAATTCCGCTTGCTGAATCCTAACGTCGATGTTACTGAAAGAAAAGTACATCGTCTAAAATCGCACGCATCTTAACGTTAATAACAATTTCACTACTTACTCGGTAATGTCGAGGCGTTCGAGAGCTACCTTGAGATTTTTTATGGCCATACGTTTATTGTCAGCATCACGTCGTAGTCTTTGAAGCCGTTCCTCCGTCGCTATTCTGTCGGCCTCGTTCAATGGTACTGGACCGTTGCACAACGTCAAACGATTGCTGAGGGTATTGCACAACTGGCCCTTAAGTCTGCAATTCAGAAGTACCGAACAGTTTTTAACAGTTGCTACATTGCTGTTTTACCGTTAACGACTGTACAGACCGATCATACTCACGTCTGAATTATGTTCTCTTTATCCCTGAGAGCATGCCGTAGGGCATCCAGCTCTTTATAGTGATCCTTATTCCGATGGTTCACCGGTGATATTAATCCACCAGAAATGCTACTGCCTTTTTTTCTACGTAATGTAGTGGACAAAGATACTTCAATGCTAGCCATCTGTAATCCAGAAGGCATGCAAGAATTTCATATTTTTTACATCTTTACGTAAAATCATGAAATCATTACTTTGCGCCTCCGTCGTTCATTCATTATCACACCGTCGCTACGTTCGAAAATTTGTTCCCTCGTTATAAACAGTACCCGATCCTTCAACATCTCTTCGGGTAATTGGTTGTTAGCAGAAACCGAACCGGTTTCTGCATTGTGTCGCCCACCCCTTCCGCCATCGTGCGAGTCATCCGTTTGCGTCACGGAACATTGGACGTGCAGTCGTTAAACTATCGCGAGAAATGTCTTTGTGCGGGTACATGTGATATTCTCCGGGGTACCTTACAAGAAACGAACAGAAAGGGAAATATCTACGGTTTTTTAAACGACTTGCCACAATATGCGAGTAATTTCATAGTACACTTTTCTGAAATGAGCAAGGCTCAATAGATTCGATTCAACAATTAATGTGAGTGTTGCGCAGTGGGCTAAATGTAATGGAAAACGAACGACAATTGTGAGAGAACGGCGTCGCGAGACATAGGCAAATTTATCTTACAAATGCTGTTCAGCTTCCGCGTAAGGTGACGTGCCTCGGTCGACGCGAATGGCGATGGTCCGCCACACCGTCTTCAAAAAAGGACACCATAACAAATCGAAATTATTATGATGCGATCATCGATGCAATGAGTGTCTACTAGGAAAATCTGTTCCTTAGAGTGTAATTGGTTTGGAGGAATTGATATTTGCAGAAGGGGTTAAAGAAATGGGGTGCGTTTAAAATTCGGAAATAAAGAGTTGGCAGAAATAAATTTCGAAGGGTCAGAATGTATAGTCGATGGTCATACATCACAGAGCCCTGCCGTGTTGTACACGTCGCGTCGTGGCCGTGACTCCCTACGAACCTCGACGAGGGTCGAAGGTCGAAAACGCACATCGACTGCCGGCACGGTAAAATGAACTCGCTTAACCACAAACACTTATCCATTTCCTTTACCACCTACTGATCAGCGCTGTCGATGTTAATAACGTCCTTTCGTTTGGAACGCAACGGCAATTTTAGCCGAATTAAGCGGTTCCATAAAAATGTATCATGCAACGATGCCAGAAGTCAATGGACATGAGCCCACCAGACGCGCGGATATACGGTTCCCCCTATACTCTTCTTGAACAAGAAAGATATAATTGCCCGTCCTTTATAGAAACGTAAGGACGCGCTAAACGTTTCTCGTTTCTCTGCCCTTTCGTTGGCTACTCAATGTAATCTGCCTAATTGATTATCACCCGAAAAGATTTACGGCGAGGCACGTCCGTTTCGACGTGCTGCATAAAACTATTTTATCAACCTCGCTATATACGCGTACACACCTCCATTCTTCGTACTTCAACTTTCAAGACCTTAAGCTCGTGTACCACGTGTACCGCGGAAATATACGGACGAGTCTTGGCCAATTAACTAAATGTGCTACTAAATTTCACCTAACGCCTTTCGCCTTCCTCTACGGCGAATTGCCACTAATTAATACATCTTATGTCTTGAAATAATGTTGCAAACGATGGAAAAATATCTACCACAGGTATTCGGGAACTACATATCTTCACCGCGTCGAAAAGAAAAATTCGAAAAAGGCGGGAAGTGGTAGTCGACCACACGGCCCACGGCAGACTCATTTTCTGAATCTTTGTGGGGAAGAAGATACCAGAAGACGGGAAGGAACACTGACTCTTCGGACGGTAATCTCACCGGACCGATCTGTCTAGACCACGGCATGAGACCCAAGGGCACATCGATTACTGGGGAACTTATTCAAATTATACGAAATTCAGACGTCGATAGCAATCATCCTTATCCTAATACCACCAGTGGCAATAGTTAGTTACAGAGAAAAAATTATCCTTTGGAGAAATCAAGAAGTTTTACGGAACCGCTTAACTCGTTCACGTAATAATAACAAAAACCACTGATCTCCATATATCCTTCCCTTCGCAGAAGCACCGAAGCACTTCGCAGAAACGCCGATTGTATGAACCGACCGTTCAGAAAACCATATCTCCCCTTTTCGGTCACGTTAAAAAGTTTAAGCGATACTACGCCAATGTAAACTACGAGCGCAGCACAGTTTTAATGGCAGTTGTGCACCTCTGGCTTTCGGAGAGACTCGAGACAGTACGTGCTGAAATCAGTTGGCGCATCTCCGTATAAATCACTGCCTGAATAAGCCTCAGAAACACGAAGAAGTTGACCGTTATCACAAACCAATGTAGCAGCGCTCTACATATGTGTTCTACATAATTTACAGGACTATATCGACAATTCATCGAACATTACCGAAGGATATCAGGACTGGAAACAAGACACGAATACTGGCTCGCTGTTAAAAAATCGCGTATTTACGTAAGTCAATGACCATACTAAAGTGTTAAGTTCTTTACCTTCGCCTCCAAGGTCTCCAGTTGCGCCATTCTTGGTTCGAGCAATTCGTGTTGAGATCGCGCACCGACATGCAGGGTGGTCTGAAAAAAACACGAGAAGGCTGTGATAATTATTCACGCGATACTTTCTGGTTATTTTTCCACGTATTTCGCAAGCTTCTTGGACGTCCTTTTCAAAATTAATCAAAAGACTTTATGCAAAAGATTGCACGATTAACGAGTCACTTACGGGAACCGAAACGACAAAGGGCTAATTGTTGATTGTACATTAAACTATTCTGCCTTTTGGCTAAAATGTAGAGATTTGCCGATACGCTTCGAAGGAGGAATAAAAGTCTGGACAAGGAGTGCAGTAAAATGACTGGAGATAGCCTGAAGAGAATTGTCTGCCGTCCGTGAGAAGATAGCGATTCCGGCATGCGTGGAAAAAGACGGCAGTTCTCACGATCCTTTGCGTCTACTATACCCATGTTTACACGGGTACGTCGACCCGACACCTTTTGCCCTGCATTGGACAAACGGATTGGGGAACGTGCCTTGAACCATCGTCCATCCCGACTAACAAACTTCTTCCCATCCATATGATTATCGTAAGGCTGCGTAATATAAGTACTTACAACAACCGCTTGTCGATGGAATTGATTTCATAAAACGCATCACCGTAAGCACCATTGACTTACCAGCGAGATGGATCGTTGCTGGCCATTCAAGCCCAGATCCTCCTTGTCGTTGGCACAATTGGTCGTGTAAAACAGCACGTTCTTCGTGGAATCCCTTAAAACCGTTAAGACGCCTCGTGTTAGCGCGACTACCATTTGCAAAAAGATTTCTCAAGCGACGAATCGCATGAATGGGAAGAAGAAAATCGCGAATTATCCGAGCAAATGTCGCAAACACAGAGCCAGGGAGAGCAAACAAATGTACACAGAGCCGGGGAAGGACTCAATGGCCCAGGTCAAGGAAGGCAGTGGGTGGAGTCTGTATTCGTGACGATCACACCTGAACGTCCTTCCCTTCCTGTTGAACGGCTGATGGTGTACAGCAAGCATCGACGAGTCTGCGTAGCACCGGCCGCTGCTCATATCGAGAAGAGCATTCTTATTCCTCTTAATTCTTCTGCGGGCTTAGCATCTGCAACTGATGAAAAGATACGAGAACACTTACTTCCATTGTTTTACTTCATGGTCCCTTCGCGTTGTAACAACAATAAATATGCCTTTAAATTGTAAAACCCTATATTTGGGGCGGGCGTCAGTGCAAGAGCGTAAGTAAAAAGAGATTAAATGGATAAACGGGCATAAAACAATTTCCAAGACAATTGTTTGTCCGTCGGTTCACATGGTCGTGACTATCGAATCTGGCTTTCGATCGGCAGGGGCGTCACGGGGTTCTGAGCACCGGGCACAAAGGCCGCGCACGCCCGAGATAGATCGAGGGAGAGACGAGCGCAGCTGTCCGTCAGGTGTGCCGTTAAGTTCAAGTTCGGAAGTGTTACAAACACTAGCAGCGTGGCGAATCGTACGTGTTTATTCGCTTCAATGGAAAATTCTTTCTTCCTGTCTTCCATATCTGTTGTCATTTTTTTTACCTAATTATCCATATTTTCGATCCCTCTTTATGCCGCTCCTTCGTTAAAGTCAGTTTTGCTCTATAACCGCGACTACAACGCCAACGAAGTCGATGTTGAGCGGTCATTAAAGTTCTCATATTCGCCGATGATTGACCTTCTCTCGAATGTCGGTACGCCTTTCCGAAGAAAGCGAGTGATGTTTGGTGAGTGCGCTATTAACAGCTACTTCTTTTGGAACATCTCACTAGTCGTCTTAATCCTCTGTTTAAGAGCTTCTCCCTCTCTTGCTGGTGTACTTGGTTCTCTGCTACCTGCTCGATGATCGTTCTCATTGACTCTCCAAAAACGACTTTACGCCTTTTTTCTTGCTCCAACGTCAATCCCGCCAATTCCTTCTTTTTACGTTCATCCATCTGAATTACATACTCCAAGTTTTCAATCCTCCGTTTCTTCGATTTCTTCAATTTCCTTCTCGTGTCGTCTATGAGCATCTTTTAATTCCTTCAATTCCCATGTCTCCAAGATTTTCCCTCTTCCCTGCATGTCTCTTATTCGATCTACCTCCGCTAAGATTTCTCGATCTACGAGCTCCAGCTCCCTCGAGATCATTTCCTCTCCCTCTTTCGCCATTATCTGCAATTCCAGCTGTCCTTTGTACTCCTTGGCGACCTTGGACGACGCGCTCCAATGTTGCTCATCTTCAGCCAAGTATCTTCGTGCCCCTGGGCTCTCTCAGCTTCAATGTGATTTCCAATCGCTTCAGCCCGTCTCTCATTTTCTTTCTCCATCCTTTGAATCTCCAATGCCTTCCTCATATACGCGTTTCATAATATTCTCTCCGACTCGGCCACCTCTTCGTACGTCCTCACTTACGCTTTTATTTTATGTTGAAAGTTGCTCGACATTTTTCACCTCCACTCACTTAACAGCAGAGAGAGGTATCGACAATTCATACTTATGCAAATTGTACAAGCGACCAGCAGCAACTATAGATCCTAATACGCATTAAATTACTTCGAACACTTGCAAACTACTTCTCGAATCCAAAATTGTGGTATCGGTTTAACCCAAAAAAATATGGAAAAAATATGTCGTTTGATCTTTGAAACGCGTAAAATTGCGGTCGATCTAACTTCTGCTATTGCATACGGTCGCACAATCGTCATGTTAACGTACCGAATGCGAATGAATATCCGTTGGGAATAGCGTCCGACGTGTTTCCCTGGATTAGTCCCTCTAGAATTGGTACGTCGAAATGACAAACACAGAAACACTTCTTGCTTGAAAGTGGATGACATCGATGAATGTGCAATACAATACACCATCCAGCAGCGCGTTGGCCTGGGGCCCGACTAACCGGCCGGCCGTGCCTTCTCTCATCGGGATACGGCCTCTTTAAATGCTCTACACCGATTGGTCGGGTGGGAAGAGTCCCCTCCACTGCCCTTTTCAAGGTCCAACTTCCCCACGCCCCGACGGTAATCCATACTCCATTTCGGCCATAAATCCTCGTAGATCTTGACAAGTTGTTCTAGGCAATAGTATCCAATGTGAGAAAAAATTATGAGAATAGGGTAGGGCATGCAATTGGTCCGGTGGCTCCCTACTGCGGAACTTCCGGAAAGACTCGAGTCAAAGAGGGTGGTTACTTGGTGGCGGTGGTACGAGGAATAAGTACGCTCAGTGGCAGTCGTAGCCCGGATCCGAGGGGCCGCACTGAATCGGCAGTTTTCACTGACGCGTGCATCCCACTTCTGGCCCTATCCACCGCGACGACAGAGCAGCCTTCTCGTCCCCATATACACGGAGTTACTACTTACCCTCCATCTCGACTAATAGAGTCCCCACACCGAACAATGATCTTCCTCCCAGCCCCCCTGATTCCGACCTTCTCAAACCGTCCCGTGCATATCCGTAAACTTAGTCATGAATAGATGTTTATAATGCCGAAATTACGCTGAAACAAGTGTCAAGTACGAAAAATCCTTGAGGATAAATCGTGTATCAACGGCAACCTTTCTACAGTGCTGGGTTTAAGAAAATTTGCGCTTGGTAAGTTCGTCAAACGTATCATAGGAATATCGTGTTGACAAGCATACGAAAAAACGAAGGATCTAAAAACCAAAAGTCAATCCGTTCCGATGCGGAGAAACAGCTCTTCCTATTCTTCAATAACGTGCGCTCAGGATGTCCCTCTTATCCTTCCTGCCGCCTATGCATTAATATCGAAAGAGTGCACACGGCTATCGATTCTCCATTTTCTTTATTATGCAAGCCTTTGCTCGGAAATTTCATACCGTTTAGCCAACGAAAGAGTCAGAACGATCCAGAAATAGTAATCAATTATCGCTTGCACGAAGTACTTGTAACATTGAAATCCGCAAAGAATTTATTTTTCTACAAACATTCACCCTAGTTATACCCTCAAGAGTGGCCGTTTGACACCACGCTGGTTGTTTAATGTATGTACAAATTTGCATCACTGTGGAACATTGAGCGAACTCGGGAGGGAGGTCGTATAACCCAGATAATTTTATTGTCACGGTGCTCCTATTCTTTGCTACTTTCGCAATACCCTGGGAATGGCTGGGCCCCCCATATGTGATTATCAATATAAAGAACGAAATGACTTATATTCTGACGACATAACGATAATTTTATACTGGTCCAACTGAAGGTACTATCCACGGTTGTAATATTGACGGTCACTAAACGAGAGCCACTCTAACCCACACAAGATGCACGGTCAAAGACTGCCTACAAAAATACGTCAGTGTTTGCTAAATTTTTGTTAGTCAGTCAGACTGACAAACTAATACTCCGAGTTTCTACAATAGTTTGAACAAAATTTATGGATATGCACCGTTTTACAGGCCAGAAAGCATTGTAGGGGATTCTCGAATAACGGCGTTGATTTTATTATACAGCTTGCGGACGCTTTAAAAGGAGATGCGCTTTCCACATGCCAGTAGCACTATGTACCACACATTATACGTCGCTAAATAGGTATATGCATATCATTCTCTGTATACAAACATATACTTGGCTTTCCTTCTTTTTTTTCACAACAAATCCCATGGTAAATAAGGTAGAATATTAGACGAAGAACATTTAGACCAGCTCGTACGAAACAAGTGCTTCTAATTGCCTTTATCATTTGTTTATCGTCATTAACAGTCAGTTTCGGCCGACATACGCGTATCATCATTAGTGTTGCGAGAACAATAGGCGATGGTACGAGCCACGCCTAGATTTAACCCACTCGGCAAAATAGAGCTACGATTGTCGCTACCACCGTAATCGTACGTAACGATGTCCGGCATTAGGCGATAGGTGGCAAAATATCTCCTTGTGGAAATAATGTACGTTTGGCAATAATCTGCTCCAAAGAAGGTTACACACGATTAAGGAATCTTCAATTCCATTTCGTGAATAAAAACGACGCAGAACAGTACTTTGTAAGATGTACAGACGTTCGAAAAGTTAAATGCGGTCTTGTTAGAATGGAAGGTGTTCAATGATCGTGAAGTATCTGTAACCTCGTTCCAAACAGCTCGGTATTAATTAGAGATGCGGCAACTATTTTATCGTGGTATCGTGGCCATGCGTATTTACGTGAATATCCACCCGTCGTTCTACGGCGCAGAGTTAGGGCGATAGAATAGGAAAACAGTACGCAGGATCGATCGGGACAATCGACGGTAGCGATGTACACTACATACGTATGTACATACGTACGTATAAACATGAGCGTGACGACAGTTGACCTTGAAGGACAAAATTAAAGTAGTCCAAGGATCACGATACGCATAGATCCTGGTGTAAACTCGTCAGCGATATTTTGTGTTTGAGAGAAGGAACGCGTAATACGTATCGTACATGATCATTCGATCTTACTTTATAGCAAAGACAATGCGAACGTGCATTCACATTGTACAGAACTTGCAACAACACGGCAGTGCGGCAGATCGACAGTCGACGGCTATGCACCCCCGCTCCTGGCCCACTTTCCTGATATCCCACCTTTCTCATCGGTGCCACTGACGAACAATCAATAGTATCGATCGGCCGAAATACGTTCAATTCGCCTCTATTCGTAAATCGCCGTTCGTTTCGATAGAATCCATTTCAGTGACATCGTTAGTGTCGCCATTAAGGCGACAAGAGGCTTCTACATCATCCGACATTGTGCAAGAACGTGCAATTATCGCATGTAACGTGTCCCAGGGTTAGCAACCAGCTCACGTTACTCTTCCTCCTTGGTTTGAACTTTGAAACCGAGAAAAGTCATCCGCATTTCATACTTTTCGAACTAAAGTGACATAGCATAGAGCACATCATATGACATACAAAGATATGATTGTGCCCCCGAGTACGGAAATTCCTTTATTACACTAAAAGTAAGAAATGTACGCAGTCTTTTATGAAAAATATACATCGTGTAAGTACAAATAACGGAAGGTTGAGAATGCTTTGACCATTACTTTCACCATTACCATTTGACCAATACCGCCCTGTTCTTTTTGGCATGAGAGATCTAATAAAACCCTTGAGTTTCGGTTTCTCTCATAGTCCACCCTGGATTGATTACATCACCAGGTCCCTTTTCTCTTGTCCCACTATTGATATAAATCAAGTTAACAGCATAAACGTATAATGTTTAAATAATCAAACATTCTCACTCTGCTACTGATTATGCGTGTGCAAATGCAAAATGTATGTAAATGAAATGGTTCATAGAATTTTTTGTTGCGTTCGCTGATTATTTGGTAGTTGCGCTGGCCGTGTTGACGGAGCGGTAGCCCGGGGCAGGACAATTTTGACGTCCCCGTTTGATTGCTCCGTACATGTCACAAAAACTAAACACGACACATGGCCCAAGGGAAATAATGACATAGTCATGTATATTAAGCGGGAATGTATGATCGATAATGCGTATACGTGTGCGTGCACGTTAGTCTTCCTACCAGCATTTCCTTCTCCTTGCCCCTTACTTGTTTTCAGCCCTTTTACACGCTCTTTTTCTCGCTCTATTTATCATTCCTGTCTCCCTGGCAGCAGCTATTACCGAAAGCTCCACTGGTCGTTGTCCGCTTTGAAGAGTAGCTTATTTTAACTGAAAATTGGTTCAAGTCCGTACAAACAGATTGCCCTCGTTGGAATGACATCTTACCGTTTCACCGGTACGTCATTGAAATGCAATCGATGTTTCCAACGTACCGATATTCATTTAATCCTGCTTGCCGCTGATACAGTCATTGGTGTGCGGTGTTTCCAGGACTGCAAGAAGCAAGTGAAAAAGAATTTCAACATAGGGCAATTTTACATGTTGACAAGAACACACGGTCGCAAAAGTAGGTCAACCGATTTGTTTCCCCCCGGGACATACTCCTCTTCGAGGCATACAGCCAACTAGATACATCTCTAAAACATCCGGTAATTGATATTCGATAACATCCATTACCTCATCGATAGAGGCATAATAATGATAATGGTTTACGATACAATTGCATTCTATCGATAGATATTCGACAACGTCAATGTATTATCCGCTGCGAGCAGAATCTTCTTGCGAATGTGAGCGCACTCCAATTGACGTTGTTTCGAAGCGATACGTAGGGTAAGGATTCGCATGCCAAATCGCGAAGAATCGAAGCTGTATGGAGCACGTACAAGGGCTGGAGTGCTGCTCAATCCCTTGTTACTTACTTCTCGACGTCCGTAGTTAGTAGAAGTCTTTCTCCTGACGGCTAGGACGTATTACATTCCAACGAAACTTTTTTAAACTGTAAAAGTTCCATCTGTTTACGTAGATCTTTTTTTAACGGTGATTCTAATCGGTACAACGCTGTTTTATCCACATGAAATGGTTACGAAAAGGCTCATGTTATGCGCCGATTCGTCGAATCAACGTAACCCTTGATCTGTCTGTCTTACACACACACACACACACACACACACACACACACCGACATATATATATTATTATTATTTTTGTTGTTGTCGTTGTTTTTATTATTATTATTATTATTATTATTATTATTATTATTATTACAATGGTAGCTTCGTTGAATACTACTCTATAGTGGTTTAACGGGGACTTTATGATGCTGACCTCTAATACGAAACTGACTTTTAATGCTCATTGTTGTTCTTTTTCGCGTCATTTTTTAACGCTAGTCGGAAATAACTTTTGAATGATGAGATATTGCTTCCTCATCGGTGACAAAAGTGATACTAGCATTTTCATTCTTGCATTTCCTGGCGATCATTAGATGGCCGATGAAATTTTAAAATATTATTATGCTACGGGAGTATCGACGCCAAGGAAAAAGGTGAGAGATTATTAAGACCGATGCTGATGCATGGTCGTTTTTTGTATTTTTACTGGCATATCGGGACATGAGGTACGTACATTTATGCTGTTCATAAACAAACCATCTGTATTGAGAAACAGACAGCATCGCAGTCGTTTAAACATATGTCGACCAACCAAAAATAATATACACAGCAGTGTTCACTGTTCGAGTAAGGACGGTGCTACTGACAGACCGTATTAACTATGCCGTTCGAATGTTTGAACGTGATCGCTGAATCCTCATCAATAATCCACGAGATTCAATCACGACGTATTTGACAGTCTGTTGTAGACGCTTGCAAAGTGCCTAATGGCCATCATTTGGAAGGACTCGCGAGGGAGGATGAAATGTAATCGTTGGAAATGCAGTGCACGTGAAGCGATTGTCGGGCGAACATGAGACGATTATGAGGCGATGGTCCATGGAGAAATATGCACGTGAAGACGAGACACCGAACGCTAAAGGATTAGCAAGGTCTTAAGCCCACGGTTGGAAAACGGTGAACCAATAACGAAACTTATCAAGTCGTCTTGTCATCGAGGAGTCGTGCGTAAAAGAATACGCGCGCTCATATTTAGGACGTGATCCTGGCGGCATGGTCCTTTGGGCCACCATACTATTCCTACAAGGAGCTGGATTCGTAGGTGAGTTAATTATCGTGCAATTTCACCTTAATTGACAAAACCAAGTTCTAACATTTTTTTCTCTCTCACACTTATACAGGGTCGATGACAAATGTTCCCGCTGTGCCGGAAAATATAACAGTCATGTTTCTCAACCCAACATCCGTCCGTGTCTCCTGGAGTACCAGTCATGTGGAAAAGATCGACAAGTACGACGTCACATACAAACCAACCGATGCCAGGTGCGTTACCACGATGATATTCTGTTAAAAGGGATCTCATTCGAGAATTCAATTATGCTATCTGCAAGTTGCCCTTTCTTCCCCTTTTCGGGAAACAAGCTAAAAAATCGTGAAGTGACAAAAAAGTCGGATATTGAAGTTTCTCCCGTGTTAGACGATACCCGAATAGAAGATCGACCGCGGCCGTACGTTATTGCGCGTCATGACACGCGTTAGTTCCCTACCTTGGAAGAACACGAAAGTCAGCGATAAACATAAGTGGGGAATATAAGGACACGGACGAAGGTCGCTCACATACACGCACACGATCCAATTAACAATGGCCCCAAGTAGAGATCCATCGATTACCGTTGAAACGCAAAATCAAACGTGACAATAGTACGATCGTTTCTTGACGTAGCTAAGTCTTCGAGGGATCGTATTCGGGATGTTAATTCAGATTTTAATTTCTGTTGTGGCGGCAGGAACCATAACGACAGGTATATTGAGCTTTTTCAACCCGTAGCTACGTATTACCATGGACACACACGTGTATGATTTTTGTATTAACCACCAAACAGTGTACGGATGGAAGATTCTTTTCGCGTCGGAATTAGTAAGCAAAATAGAATAGCAAAGATTTCAAATCGTTATGTCGTCGGTGTTACCCAATACTTTATCTCTAGCCACGATTTGTGCATTGCCATCACGTGCATTTAAGTGTTCACACAAACGCATCTGTGTTAGTTACACCGGGCTGTGAATAAATCTTGACAAGGAAACATAGGTTTGGCATTGCCAACACGCGTTATTAGATTACTGTAGGAGACACTTGCACACGTAGTAATTAAAGCAGCGAGATTCAGTCATTTCGATTGAATCTTTACTATTTTCCGCATAACCATCCTGTCGCCAATCGAAGGGCGAGAAAAAGGCGGGGAGGGAACAAAAGATTTTCGGTGTTTATCCTCTCCAATCCTGTATATCAAGGTATAAGCCGTTAATACCTCCAACGAAAAATAATGATATTAGAGTGCATGCCGTGGGTAAACTAAGGTACACTAACAAGCGGGTAAAGTTAAAGGAAAGATCGTTAGTTACAGGGTGGTGGCGGTGGTCGCAGGAAATAGCGAGGCTGTTACCTTAAGCGGGCTCCGTGCTGATACGCAGTACCAGTTGATTGTTACTGCGGTAAGGGCGGGAAAGAAATACCGTAGTCGACCAATTGTCTTCCGCACACTCGGTAAGTGGGGCCCTTCAGGACGATCATTAGCACCAATCATCGATCCAGCGAAATACATTCGACAATAGGTACTGTTGCAGAACCACCAAGAACGTCAGCGCAACAGGATCAGACGGTCACCGGTGAACCTCTTCCACCACCGGCACTACCGTCCCCTCAACAACCGCAAGCATACATACAAGTAAGGCAAAGCGTGCGCGCGCGTATTGATACACACACACATATCTCTCTCACTTTCTCTCTGCCTTCCCACATACTAAATTCTAACAAACATACCTAATAATGAGCCTTTAATGAAAGACAAGACGAAAGCATATTGTACACGTGCATGTGTGTTTGTATTTATTTCATTTATTCGACAGATTCGAGGTGTAGAGGTAGGCATAGTTGTGCTCGTGTTGATCGTATGGGCGGGCGCAATAGCCCTCTTCTTCAATCGTTGGGGGAAAATTCGCATGTTATTGCCGTACCAGCCGGACTACAAAGAACAACTCAAAGTTCCCGGAACCGGAGTGTGCTCCGCTGCAAATACCGCCTACACCCAGCATCCGTCTCAACACAATTGTTCTCAGGTAAACTCCAAAATTTTCATAGCAATCAGCGCCGCTACCACTGACGCGTTAAGCGGGCTTTCAACATCGTACGCCATTGGTAGTATAGACACAACGAAATCTAATCATTATCTTTTGCGTTCAACATAATTATACATTAATACATCGTTTAATATCGTATGGTAGACCTGTCTGAAAGTAAGAACAACTGTGTAAGTTCCGAAACTTGCCTCGAGCCGAGTCAGCTTTAAAGGCCTAACGACTTAACCAGTCCTAAGACAAGCCTTCCTTCTTTCCTAATCTCTAATATAATCTGGAGCTTCTTTTTTGCCCTCCTTATCCAAATCTTATGCTGCGCCATCCCATATGGATCATCGGCCCATTTTCCTCTTGCTTTGTAACCCTTGCCCGAATTGGTTGACGCGCGCGTGTGTCTCGGGTGAAAGTTTCTCCGATCATACTATCGCGATAAAACGGCAATAATCCCGGTCGAATGAGGCGTATTGGTGGTATGAAAAACACAACGCGAAAAAATCTAATGAAATAATCATTAAGACATAAAAAAGATAATGACGATATTGTCGGCTGTGATGATCGGCAGTGCGGGGGTGGGGGCTGCTGCGTGTTGGAGCAGTGCTTTCAGTATCCGAGAAGAACGCGGGAACCCCGAGACTGCGGCTGCCAATTCGCTCTACTCCACAGGGCGGACATCGCGTGACCATCGGTACTAACGTCAATCTTATTACCATTTATCCACCACTCCACTTCTCCGAATCTTTTCGTTTTCTTCTTCTTCTTCTTCTTCTTCTTCTTCTCCTTCTTCTTCTTCTTCTTCTTCTTCTTCTTCTTCTTACTTTATTTCTCTTCACTACTGCCATTCGTTCTCGTTATCGTTACTTATTAATACACTCTATACCACTGGAGCTTTATCTTACTATATGAGATCGATGCTCGACGATTTTAGTAAGCGGACGATTATGCGAATGATTAACAAAAGCCGTTACTTTTACTCCAGGCAGACAATACTTTGCGCAATTTTTACCCAGTGGAATATCCTTTGAGATTTCATGTTTTTGTCAAGCTCATTTCGTACAATTTTGTCATCAGCACGAAACTTTGCCTACATTTGTTAGCTTTGAAGTGGAAATAACAATTATTTATCATCATCCGTTTCCTAAAATCTACGGGCGAGTAAATAGTTTTGTTGCTGCGTTTACACGTCTAAACACCATCATCAATAAGAAGACTATCCTTTCCATACTTCATGCTCCTTTTTGTTTACTTTGTTCTGTGATCTACAACGATGCACCGGATTGCCATTTATCAATTATCCGGCCTATGTCTTCTTTGTCTCCCTTCGTACACCTGTAACGAGACGACACAAACACGGACGAATGTAATTCGTTTGGATAACGTTCGATGTCACGCTCATTTGAATGAAAATACGGACCATGTTGGTCTCATAATGTATTTTTCTAACGACATAAATCACCAGCAAGATCATTTACACAGATAACAATATATTCAGGACGGGGGAACGAAATAATGATTGGTTCAGTAAATACTTTATTTTTTCGTGGTTATTTATTCGATACCTAGTTAATATCTTTGTGAATAAATCTGCTGACATGCTCGTTAAGAGCGGAACGTTTCAAAATCTTAGTTGCGACAGTAATAATCGTAATACTCCTGTTCCTTAAAACCCTATGATCGTTACGCTCTACTTGTCGCAAATTCGACAGTGCACATATTGCACATTTTAACGTGTAACTATAGGGAGCCACAGCACCACATGTATAATTCAGACATTATGTACAGCACAGAGCACGCCGAGGCAGTATTTTCGGGAGCAAAGCTTCGTGCACCTTAGCTGTCGGCAAACGATTTCGAACAATTTCTTACCTTCTTACAATCAGAAGACTGACGATACAAATTCAATATGCGCGTCGTAATTACAATTGTGTCTCCTGATTAGTAAGTGCTAATGTAGGAATTTGCATGAAACGTACAATCGGTACTGCAACAGTAATACAGTGCAGACTTTGAAAATTGTGCAAAGACAATACGATGTTGCGCGAGTGTGTCTCTGTATACGTTGCATATGTAGGTGGGTGCGTTTTACGAGCTTATCGTTTAAAAAATGCTCGAATCACGTATATTAATACATGATTAACTTTTTAGTAATTTCGAAGTATAAATAAACTGATTATATAGCTATATTTATTATCAGTCGTAATATTCAGGAAAAATCTCGATTGTTCTATCTCAGAGTGCGGGCTTCTCGGCCATTAAATATAAATAGAAAAATCTGAGAAATAGATAAATGCCGTAGGATTTGACATAGAACGCAAAATTAAGTCGATTTAAGAGGTGGAACGATCGGATGTGCAAAACATCATAGAGATTGACGGGCTTTCAACGGAATTCGCAGCATCTGCGCTGGTCGAACCACCGCGTGGACTCAATGGATAGTGGCGGTGGTCTTGGGTGGCCGAGACCCTCCAGACCACGCGTCAACAGTGCTATCGACGTCGCCGGTTTTCTCTCTCAGGTAAGACATACCTACCTAGTGGATTCCTCGTATCGATTTATTTATTCTTCCGTTCATTTTTAATCGGTTCGCGGAGAGACAACTGACCATCCCACTTTTAAAAGAATACCTTATACCGGCCGTTCTATTTACATAAACCCGCGTTTTCGAAGAACACCGTGGGTGCCCCCATCCAAGTCGTCGAGTTATTTAAATAAATGACGACGCAATGGAGGTGACGGTTAAAACGTCAAAGTTCAAGGTTGCGAAAAGCAGCGTGTCTACGTAACAAGGCCAAATTGATCGATAAGCGGAACGCGTTTGCCGACACATTATTACCTTTCCTCACCGAATTGAATTTTTAGCCGTCTTTTTGCTATTTTTTTCAAGTAATAAGAGGACATGCAAACTTCATCTGAGAAATCCAGGAATTTGATGTTCCACAAGGAAATTGGCCATTTATCCATTCCCCAATCCTTTCATCTCCCTTGCCCCTTTCGTCCGAGCTCGCAGTAACCAACCGAATCACGTGACTATCGTTTTAGGAATTTTTACGTCGACATGGATCCACGTCGCGACTCTGTCGTAAGGTTCGCAGTGCAGATAATTTGCCACTGGCTTCGACGAATCGACAACAGGATCAACGTTCGCAGAAAATCTCGAAGGACGACTGCACCGAAGCCGATAGAGAATCCTTTCTGAAAGCAAGCGAGGAAGGTACTGATCCTACCCCGGATGATACAAACCAGTCTAGGACACAAGTTAATCTCGAAATTGCGGCAAAGGACGCGGAAGTCTCGTGGCTGGATACAAGCCTGCAGCAATCCTCTTCGAGGTGACTGTATTTTACATTATCTTCCGTTTATTAATGCTCACTTCTCAGCACTAATCTTCTCATTTTACATAGCAATCTTCTTCTTATCTTCTACATTGAATAATGATAATATTCGACAGAGATTCACCAGTGGCTTCTACATCATTGGTATCCCGACGATTCGGGGGTTGGCGAGTATGCGGCAGTCACGAATACGTTCGTTGTCCGGTGCGACAGCCTACTTCCATGGATGAACGGTAAGCAATTGCGAAACTTTTTTCTTGTATCCGCATGCCGAAATATAAATATGTTCCTTATTTAGGTTTCATCGACGACTAGAGGAGCACGATTCTATTCGTTTATCTCGTTACCAACAACACCATCATCACCACCATCATCATTACCATCACCATCATCGCCGCTTCGATGGTGATCGTCACACCAAGAGTTGCGAATATGCTAGGCGAACACCCGAGTCAAGCATCGAGGTGCAACACTTTGGTTTACCGATACTTAGCGTGAGTGAACCGAGCCCCCCAGATGAAAATGATGGGGTCGACGATTATTTGTAGGATATGTTTGCCGAGGACTTCGTCAAGGAGCTCCTCGTGTAACTATCGTGGCGTTCGAGCAATTACGAATCACTACCTATCGTGCTTATTACATCCATTGCTCACTTATTGCTCACTAAAATACAAACATTTTAGAAAACACCTTCGTTGTGTCTTTCAGGTAAACACACGACACGGATCATTTTTAAAACTTCGAACGCCTTAACGTTTATTCGGGCAATTTCCATTGTCCTACCAATTATTTCTTAATCGATGATCAACGAGACTCACGTTAGTCCGATATACATATACATATGTCGGAAACCTGCGCTGATATTCGTCGGGCGACCAATCGTCATTATGGTGCGAAAAATTCAGCTATACGACAAGTAACATAATTTTCGTAAAAAATAAACACTGATGCAGTGTAATGGAAACCCCTCAACGAGAATGCTGAGAGTGCTGTAAATCGAGATCTATCAAGCAAAAGGGTAAAGTCGTTAGATGGGAACAATAAATCGTGATAGAATTTTGAGACAAGATACTGCGGCCGCTCGTATGGGGTAATCCGAGGCAGAAATAGTCAAAATATTCACGTGACTCTTACGCAAGGGGCCACTGCAATTACGATATTTTTTTTAATCAAAATAACCTAAAACGTGCAGATTTCATGACTATTCTAATCCACATTGCATTTTTAATGAATCTTCCTACGATGTATCACTGACGACGTACCTTTGGTCCAGAAGGAATTTAATTAGTGTCAATTAGAAACTAAATTCACCTCCTTACAGGTAAAGAGAATTGCCTCCGTCCCCGGTGAAAATAGCGACCATTTTCTCTCTCTCTCTTTCAAGTGTCGACTACACGTTAATTAGTATTGCGCACATTTGGGACCAAGAATAATATTTCGTGTTGGGATGAACGGTTTGAAACGAGTTATTCTCCTATTCATTATAAGGACTATACGTCTGTACGGACGCTAACGTCTAGTGTCGTTCAAAGATAAATAAAGGATCTCATTGAATTCGAAATTCCATATGTCTGTATTGTGCGACTACATGCACAATACTTTTTCCATACGAATTGGGGCATAAACATGCGCCAGAACGTTTCACCCGTTTGTACGAAACGGAAGACTGAATCTAACAAGTCTTGGACGTACCAACGATTTGTCGTAATGGAGTTCAGACATGCACGTAAATTATAATATTTCAATTCTCTTTGACCATAGTCGGCGACCTTTCCCCCGCAAAAATATCGAATAATTTGTCTACGGCAACGTACATCTATGTAAAGTAGTATTTAAGCGTCTGTTTTCGGATTTCCCAGACGTTGCGTGCATCAACATGACAGTTTGTCTAACTCTCCGGGGATATAGATATACGGCACATAAATGTACGATCATATGTTTTACCAGACAACCAAAAGTAAATCGATAATGTGTAACCTTAATTCTCACAGAGTCCTTACTACGATTTTCATAATATAGATATTATTTTGTGGCGGCGACACTCGCAGTGCTCCTTTACACTTTCTCTATGTTTTATCTTCATCTTCGCCTGTGCTTTTTTACGTATTTGTCTGATACGAATATATGACGTGCATATCCCATATCGGAGACCAAAACATATCTCATTGAAAGGAAAAATTCTTATTTTCCGGGTAGCACATCTTTCTAATTCGCGTATGTAGCATAAAACTCCTACATACGATATAAAATACATAAAAACATCATGAAGGGCAAAGTTTCTACGGTTTTTTTAATCTTTGACAAATATCAATAAACAATCTATGAAAACGTCAAGCATATCAGTACGATTTCTTATGTACTCGTCTTATCAGCATATGATAGCGATTCGACAGCTTAAACGACGTTATTGATATTAAAGGGTGTATACAACGAGTTACCGGCCATTATCAATATTACATGTTAATCTCGCCTCACTTTTCCACTATTTTCGATTGAATCTTTTGTAAAGGATCAGCGGTGTGTCTTTAGTAGAAATTTTATCTACCTTCACTCGTTTTTACTCGATGTATATTTGCATGTAAATATCTACCCGTATATTTGTAGGTGGACGTAAGATCATATCGAATTTGATTGTAATTATACAAATTCCACCAGTGATAATTATTCGTGTCTTGTGGAATATGAAATATACTCTATTTTCTAACAAGACCCTTTGTAAACTATTATAGAAAGCATCTCCAAAATCGTCAACTCGTCACTTAATGAAGAATGTTAAAGGCGATGTATTTTAGAAATTTTGTATCTTTCACTTCTGAAGCATTCGTAATTAACCTTGTAACAGGTGCTCATTTTTGTACATTGAAACTATATTTTCCTGTGATGTTTTGTAACTGTATGATTAATTACTAAATTGAGAATTGACTAATTCATAAGTATATCATGTTTATGACTTGATACATATGGTAATGCATCAACCCACATTACTTATTAACCATCTCCATCCAAAACTGTTTATTTGGCGCTTCACACTACCACCCCGCCCCCCCGCCATATCATTCAGACACGTACAATCAATGGGTCTCAGACTGTTACGTCCAAAGGCAAATATGAGGAAAAAGGTTGTTTTGTAAACGCGGCTCTTCGATAATGTCAACACCATTCTCGGCAAATGTATTCACATATGAGATATATTTTAATTGATTGAAAAAATTGTATACAGAAGAAACTGAATGAATACCTGAGCAAAAGCTTGTACTACCTACTGTCACGTATGGTTTAAACACGATTCTATGTTGAATTCAATTTGATTCATTGTACAGCTAGTGAAACAATCGTAAAACAAATGTAAAACATAATCCCCAATATGCATATCCACAAATGGTTTACTTAATTATGGTCTTGTTCTATTCGCAAAACGCTTAACGCACCACTTCCACGATACAGATCATAATTGCGCAATTGCACGCAAAAGCCTTATTACTTGCCATTTTCACACCCTTGTTATGAAAATATGACTTTGCCAAGATCTATTCACTGTGACAGTAATGGTGGTATACACGGTATACAAAGCCACATTATATTAATAAAATATATCCTGTTCGCATGATTCTATATAATGCTAAGAGTATAACGAATTCAAGACTGATGGTCAAATCATCTCAACTATTTGTACATTGATGATTGATCATATATGTCCTTTCAGTTGACACTCTTTACATTCTCTTGAATGTAATTGATCATATTGTTTGCCTCTTGACCTTCATCTTCACTGTTTGATCGCTCGTTCAAAATATTATTATCACTACTGTCTTCCATATTCGAACTATATGACATCTCCATAAATTTTTGGTCTACAGAGCTGTCCAGTCTGGCCAAGCAGCTTGCATCCTTCTTGCTTAAAGCAGCAAATTCTTCCAACGTATTATTTCCTGATTCTTGGCTCAGACCAGAATCATGGAGTGTTCCGTTGTATTTGGTGTCTTGACTCGGTTGTTGTATATCAACATAATCGGGTAGAATTGCCATTGGGTTCCTAATTTTACATTCCTTATCTTTTTCAGATTCATTTATTCTTTCTGCAAACTCTGCCCAAGGATCCTCCAAGAAATATTTAAAATTTATGTATCTAGATATATCTATTTCTTTGTGAATTGCCTTCTGTCCTCCCTGAAAGCAAAACGAGATATATAATGCATCGTAAACGATGATCCACCGGACATTAGAACTCCTTCACGTCGAAACTGATACCTTATTACGAGTGCGGAACGGATTTGTAAATTGTCCAGAGTAAGGAGTGTATGTATTGTGACAATTTCCATTGGGATATCCTCTGTTCGAGATTTGACGATTGTGATTATTTCCGGAACGCTGCCAATTACCCGAACGTTTTCGGTGATCGTCATGCGGGGTACTAATGCCTAATGGTATAAAATCATTTCCAAGATGCGTTTGGCTTTCGCGCGTCGAGGAACCATAAACATAACCTCTGAAGCTTGTATCTTCCTGAGATTTCCATCCAACGCATTGTTTTCGACCACTGCCACTTGGCCTACCTAATGGTGACTTCCACATCTTATTTCGGATTCTGCTCATGAAAAGACCACAGACATTCTTTACAGGTCACAAATATCTACACATAACCACAGGATGGCGATCGTGATAACGATAATTCGTACAAAGTCAACGCTACCTAACACGTACACGGTTTTAATCTGTCAAGCCGTCATTCCCATGAACGGCGCGTTCTAATCAGGCTAACTTACAGTGACGCTAACGTCCCACGATGATGGCGCTGTGTTCGTGGCGTTCGTACGAAAGTTTCACGCACCGATTAGTGGAGCATATATTATTTCGAGCATATTTCAGTTACAACCTTATAATGAAGTGAATGTTATTGTCGAGGAGTGTTTTATTAAAGCTGCCAGTTTAACAACTATTTACAATCATTGCAAGTTCAGTAATGTTTATTAACTCAATTGATAGAAAGCAGGGGCAACGGCGGCGTGCGCGCAGAGGCGCGCGCCTGCGCAGAATTAGTGTAGGCTGGTGACCAGTGGCGACGGCAGCGGTGTCGACAGGAACAGCGAACAACAGAGAGGGATAAGACGGAGCTGCTCGCCTACGTCGGAGCGGAGGACAGACGACGCTTGCTCGTCCAGTAGACGTAAAATATCGTGTAGATCCATTGGTGATTAGAGCAGCGCGCTCACGTGCTCCTCCGTCGAGTGACTCAGCATAGCGTGCATAACTAGGATGGAGTGCTCGGTACCTGTTGCACGTCCCGGCGCAGACCGGTTCGCGTCATTCGTTTGCCAGTTATCCTCTTAGAAATTGTCCCGCCCTAGATCGACAAAACGACGGCGATAGAAACACCACGATGGACTGCTATGCCAATTAACACGGTATTTACCGGACGTTTTGTCGTGTGTCTCGTGCTGTGCCCTATGTGCTTACTAAAAACTCGTAAACGTGGATGAGAAAGTGTTGAGTGAGGTACGGTGAATGAACAAACGGAAGACGGGAGGAAGAGGAGGAGGAGGAGTAGGAGTGAAAGAGTGACAGAACGTGGCAGGGGTGACGGGGAGTGAAAAAAAGCAATGGGAATCGTTCAAAGCCGCGGAAATGAGAACGATGGTGGTCCACGCGAGGGCTTCGTTGTCGGCAGTGTCAAAAGTTTTCCGTCGTCTCAGCAGTCGTGTCAACCGAGCTTCGGTGCAGGCCTTGGTTTAGCAAGAGCTTTGGGAGGTGGCGGCGGAGGAGGCGCGGCAGGAGGTGGAGGGGGAACACAAACGCGCAGCGGTAGCGTACGCTGTGCACCCAGACAACCGATGCCTGACGCTGTCGAACTCGAAAGGCGCTTTACTAAAGTCCTCGTGAGTTGAGCCCCTACTACTTCGTTGTACGTCGAACATCCATCATGCACTAAGGCCTCGAGCGGTCAAATTCTACGAATGTTAAGACTTCGATCGATTGTTGGTCCATATTTTGTTTACATGCGTCACTGTAACTTTCTTGGACAGAAATAGCCGACATTCGCTTCACAAACTTGTCAGAAACGCAGCATGGACCTAGTAGTACACGTATCCTTACAGTACATACACATGAAATATAATCACCTAAT
This sequence comes from Hedychridium roseum, assembly GCA_963989215.1. NCBI lineage: Eukaryota > Metazoa > Arthropoda > Insecta > Hymenoptera > Chrysididae > Hedychridium > Hedychridium roseum. Next base: position 10,238,551 of record OZ022312.1, read on the forward strand.
TCGTTACTTTTCATCGTGTATACGTGGCGACTCGATCGTTGAATCTCCAGGCAGGACATGCATTACATTTTAACATTCACTATTTGAACGTGAACGTCTGCAAGCACTTGTCCCCTGTACTTTGATATACATGTGATAGGCAGTTCTCCATAATTGTCCACAAATTGCATTGACTCACCTTCATTTTATCCAGTCATAGTAGTAGACAATGTACAATACCCCCTCTTAACTTCTTCCCAATTTTTTTTACGGGTCGGATTATCGGTTCTCATCGCAGTTATCCATCAACTGGACTTTCAGTTTCTTCGCTGTAAAGATATTATAAAGTAAATTGATGGTACTACGGGCTAATGTAACGATATTCCGAGAGATTAGATCTATCCTTCCAATATGAAGGCTAACATAAAATAAGTTTTATTATAGATGCCTGTTGATGAGTCTCCCCCCTGATCGCCGTGATCGTACATACAAACCGGCATAACATTATGTCTACAGTCTTTCATAGCCACCGAATGTTTTTCTTCTGTCACTTTTTCTACAAGCTGTTCGCGATGATGCTATTATGGATTCGTGTTCGTTTGCACGGTACTATACAAAAATACGCAATTAAGGCAACAGTGAGATCGTCAGACTTCAGCAAAACTACTAGTTCAGTGGTTGGTTCGTCATTGACCTTTACTTTCGGAAGTCACTAAAGATCAATTGCACTACACTTTTTGGTCGTTAATGGCCGTTGAAAGGAAACTTAGTCGTGTGCAATGAGTACCTTGCTACTATCCACAGGAAAAGAGAAAAATGTCCACTCTATATATAGATTAAATGCTACCTCAGTGACTCTCATGACGGCACATTGTTTACTCTGGGACTTAACCGTATTTATCCATATCGAGGTTCACTTTTACTGTTCCAAATTTCTGCTTGTATGGTCTCTAATAAAGCATACTCACGTAGATGTTGGTTAATGACGAACAAGTAGTTTTAAATATGGGTGTAAACAGTCAAGAAAATGATCTTATATCTACCACATAATGTCGAAGTCGGATCATCTTGCGCAAAACGTCTGTTCAATTGCGAAACCTACGTAACGCTGAATTACCTAAACATTATTTGTGTATACGGAGGGTCTTCCGTTCTGTCCGTAGGAACGTGACGTTCAACTTCAAACTTCATTATTTCATGAATAATTACACTTCGCAATGAGTCAGCCTGTTAATATTAACAATAAAAGAAGTAAACTCCGTAATTTCTTACACGAATAAACATGAGAATTTTGGCAACCCAATAAAAAATACGTTTGCCTCAGTCCTAACGCGAGGATAAAAACGAGGATGCAATTGCACTTGATGAGCGCAGAATTTTAGTCTTACATCCACGCTGCGTTTGAAAAAGAAAGAGACAATGGGACAAAGTAACTGTGGCTATCTTTTTTGTCCATTGTTGCTATTTTAACATCGTTATTTAGGCTTATCCATGATTCTCAGTGCCGTCTGTTCCTAATATTTATATATATTGATCATACACGTATCCAATTCCACGTACATACATGTACCTTATGATGTGCGGGTGAAGATTTTTATTCGCCCGGCAATTCCGTTCCGTCCACTGTCTGTAACACTGTCCCTTTGTAGCAGCAAAGATCGGGCAACAGATGCGACAGGTTGACAGGCTTCGGGCTATCTGCCAACGTTTACATCTACCCTCACTACACCCTTATTCCTTCCTTTCTTCCTCGCCAGACCAAACACTACTTCATTCCCTATGTACCTATCATCATCGCGAGGTATCGACTTAACTTAAAATTATCATTACCGTTTCGGAGATCCACAGAAAACGATTACGGTAAATATTCAGGTACAGACAAATCACATTTAATGATAATCATACCAGCTCGACCAAGCTGCGATATATGGATACACACCTGCATTGACTACACATATCTTTTACCGACCCGATCCTAGCGAATGTTAAACCCACCGATCTGTGTTGCTGAAGCGCAAACGTAACAACTTGCTCAAGGATGATGTCATTAAAACCAATCGCAATTTAAACGAGAGACATAGAGAGAGAAAGCCAAGTTAGGGCTTAATTAGACTAAACGGTCCGTCGCTTTTAGTTCGTTTATACCGTTCATTGGCCCTTTTCTCCGGCACGTTCTTCTAGCAGAGAGCAATTTTCATTACGGAACCTGGTGCTCTCGTCCACGCCAACAATATCAGTCGTGATTACATGGTCGTAAAAAAACAAACTAGCCCTTCATTCACCATCAGCTAACATGTCTATAACAGTAACCGTCTTTACTAAGGTAAAAATTACGAATCGAATGTCTAGAATAATGAAAAATATCCAGTTTTCGTTTTTCCTTAGGCTTCTATGGATTTGCCGCCAGACAAAGCGAAGCTCTTGAAACAATACGACAACGAAAAGAAATGGGACATTATATGCGATCAAGTGAGTATATGCAACAACGTAATAATACATTTCTTTATGCTAAATCCACGGATAAGACGAAACAAGAGACAAGGAAATTTTTTAACGGTTGTAAAAATTCACACGAGTAGTTGATTGCGATGCTGGATAATTTTTTAAGTTGCAGTTTCGTAGCCTCCATTAAATCTTGTTCCATTTTTGTTGACCCATTATGATCGATACATGGCCCCTAAGTCTGGTAACCGTGAAACGGCAAGAAAGAAACTCACTACGAACGCACGATAGATCATAGAGGGTTGGGGATTGATCATATTCGTTAGCTTTTCGACGTGACCGATATACGTGTCGACGAGTCAAAGCCCATTTGCATTTCAATTGCAATGGACGGAGGAGGATCTTTCAGACGGGTTTCATCGGAACTCTGGTTTTTCAAACGGCCCCGTAGGCCATGTGGGTAACACGATACGGATGTAACGCAAGCCGTGCTATTATACAAGCAACGACCCGCAAAAAAAATGTGCAGTGCATATCCATCCCTCGCCCATTGGCGTGCCTGATGCACGCATGCAAGTACCGTTGTCCCTTCGGGTTCTCTAATAACATATTCTGTACATTTTGGGACATGAACGTTAATGAGGCCTCGATATTTTTCAGGAGAGGGTTCAGGCAAAGGATCCTCCGTCGCATTATCTTGCTAAACTACGAACGTACCTCGATCCAAAAGCGTCAAGAAGTCATCGAGTACGTCCATTTTTAATTTTATTTCTCTAAATTCGTATCGTCACGTATACTTACTTGATTGGTGTTCGTTGTTGTCCGACAAAAGCGAATACTTGGAGACAGTTACTAATGATTACACAGTCGTATCGTTTCTTTGCGTTCTTCCAGAAGAGAAAAATGGTGGGAGAGTCAACTTCCACACAGGTGCTACGGGATTTGGAAATTTCACTGCGAACAAATCACATTGAGTGAGTTACGATAATTCGTTGAATCTTCGCGTCTAGAATTCTTACGTGTCAAATTTATTTCGTTCCGGAATCGATAAACATAACGCCGTCGATTCCGTGCAGAGAGTAAGAATTGAGATAATTATAGTGTACGACGCAACTTAAATTTGTACAGTAACAACGGATTTTCAGATGGGTGAGGGAATTCTTGGATGAGGAAAATCAAGGCTTGGATGCGTTAATAGACTACCTTAGCTTTAGGTTACTCATGATGCGGCATGAACAACGCCTTCTGGAATCCCACGCTAGCTCCGAGGAAAAGCTACAGACGGGTAAGATGTCCGACAGCAGCAGATAGTGATTCTAGTGTACGAAAAAATTTGAGAATGCAATAAATCCCCTGCCTGTATTGACTTCGTTTGCAATGGCATTACACATATTCTATCATCGAAAGCTACGGTGTCTATGATAATGACGTTAATTGTGGAACTAATACTGTAGCCGGAACGGGGGGGGATAATTCGCCTTTGAATAACGGATGTTTGAGGCCACCGCTCCACGAGCTTAAGGACAGTCCGGGTGTTAAGCGAAGATCTAGGCACGTAGCCCGTTTAAATATGGGTGAAGCTAAGGATGATATTCACGTTTGCATACTTTGTATGCGTGCTATTATGAACAACAAGGTCAGTAAATCGATGAGATTTCCCATTGTTGCTTTACCGAACGAAAACAATCGCTAATATCTTACGTATCTTCCTTTAGTATGGGTTTAATATGGTCATCCAACATCGCGAAGCCATCAACTGCATAGCTCTTAGCTTAATGCACAAGAGTTTGAGGTAAGCGTTGACTGAGTTATATGTCCGTTATCAACGGTGACTCACTCGTCGTAATACCACGTTCGTCTCTATTTAGCATTTTTGCATGCATTAAATCCTAAGCTTACAAAGAATTGTTCAAAAAATGGTTGTATTATTGTAGAACAAAAGCCTTGGTGCTAGAACTTCTCGCGGCGATCTGTCTCGTAAAGGGCGGCCATGAGATTATTCTTTCGGCATTTGACAACTTTAAAGAAGTGTGTTCAGAGAGACGGCGATTTACCACGCTCATGGCGTATTTCACCCAATACGACAGTTTCCACATTGAATTCATGGTCGCCTGTATGCAATTTGTCAATATCGTCGTGCATTCGGTCGAGGACATGAATTTTCGTGTACATCTGCAGTATGAATTCACAAAGCTGGGACTAGACGAGTACCTCGAGAAGTTGAGGCACACCGAGAGCGAAGATTTGCAGGTATGTCATTGGACAATTATCAGCCAGTATAATTACGAATGGATCATAACTTGTGACATCCGTTATACATATTTTCCGTTAATTTCCACAGGTGCAAATTTCGGCTTATCTGGACAATGTATTTGACGTTGCTGCCTTAATGGAGGACAGTGAAACGAAAACTGCCGCTCTAGAAAAAGTAGCCGAATTGGAGGATGAACTTGGTCATGTGAGTCTAACCCACGTAGCTCAAAGATCAAACAAGACAATCTCTTTCGTGCTCGACGAAACATTCTTATTTTCGTCCGTAGGCACATGATAGAATGACGGAGTTGGAGAGAGAATCGCTGGCGAAGCTAGCAGAACTCGAGACTGAATTAGGTGCTTTAAAAGTCGAATACGCTGATGCCTTGGAAACTCGAAGATTAGTAGAGGAAGAACTTACGGCTTTGAAGAGGCAAAAGCAAGATTCAGCGAGGAGACAAAGCGTTCTGGAAAATAAGATTATCGAGCTTGAGACTTTAACCGGTACCCTTGCGAAGGGTTCGACAGGTAACCTATTTGATCCAGACACGCACGTGAGAGGCAGTCAAAGACCACCGCTTGCGGCAGTGACTCACGTGTACATGTAGTACTTCCAGAAACGTATACTGAATCGGGGAAGGAATGAGTGTTTGGTTATGCCGGTAATACAATATGTTCTATATGTCTTCAACAGGCGGTCTTAGAAATGGACCTACGAGCCCTTTGGAGAATTACCAGGATGCTTCGTCAGTGTTCATCTCGAATGTCTCGTCTCCTTGTGAAGGGCGAAATATCCCTGCTTCCGCGACGACTGCGGTCACTTCGGCATTGGCACCGGCACCGGTACCGGCACCGCCGCCGCCTCCACCACCACCTTGTCCGCCACCTCCACCTATGACGCCAGCTTCTCCCGGTGACTGTAAAGTCCCCCCACCTGCACCCGCACCGCCGCCGCCAGCTGGTATGATGCAGGCACCAGACGGCGCAATGACGATTAAGCGAAAGGTATTGGACCTTCCTCTACAAAGTACATACATACATATATATGATTATGTTACTACGGCAGTCGAAGACATTCACACGTATGTGTTGTCGTTTCCTAATGTTGAAGCTACGATTCCGTATTGGAAAAGTAACGTTGGTGAAAATGCTCACAAGTTCTATCCTTTCCACCGTAATCGCGTTTAGGTACAAACAAAGTATAAATTGCCAACGCTTAATTGGATCGCACTAAAACCGAATCAAGTGCGCGGTACGATTTTCAATGAATTAGACGACGACCGGCTGCACAATTACATTGACTTCTCCGATTTCGAAGAAAGGTTCAAAATCGGGATGAGCGGTCATGTAGCGAATGGTACAAACGAGATCGATGGTCTTCAGAGCTTTCCAAGCAAGAGATTTAAGAAACCAGAAAACGTATCTCTCTTGGAGCACACGAGGTTACGAAATATCGGTAAGCTGACGACAATATAGACTCACTGGAACTCCTCACTTTGTCAGTTCAGGTCACTTATCGAGATTATTTTGTTATCGTTGTAGCCATATCCCGCCGCAAGATGGAAATGCCAATTGAGAAAGTTATAACGGCCGTGAATGCTCTTGACTTGAAGGTACTCTCTTTGGAAAATGTAGAATTACTGCAACGTATGGTACCGACGGAACAGGAAGTACGTTACAATTGATCAATTCTTGAGAAGCGGGCAATAGTAAGCTCTATTGACATATCCGTCCATAACATGCACTTGATTTGTTTCAGGTAAAAGCATACCGCGAGTACATTATAGAAAAGAAAAATGTTAACCTGTTGACGGAAGAAGACAAATTCCTAATGCAACTCGGCAAAGTCGAGAGAATCTCGACCAAATTATCTATCATGAATTACATTGGGAATTTTTTCGATAACCTACATCTGATCGCGCCACAAATACACGCTGTGATATCCGCCTCGAGCTCAGTCAAGAGTTCGAAAAAGCTCAGAGCTGTTTTAGAAATCATACTTGCCTTTGGTAATTACTTGAATAGCAGCAAACGTGGTCCTGCTTACGGATTCAAATTACAGAGCCTCGACACATTGCTGGATACCAAGTCTACCGACAAAAGGATGTGCCTTCTACATTATATTGTAGCTACCATTAGACAGAAGTTTCCAGAACTTATTAACTTCGAATCCGAACTCATGTACATCGATAAGGCTGCAACAGGTATCACGAATGCGTTTAAAGAATTTGTCATACATGCGTCAGGCCTTCATAAATGTTGAAATATTTGTTACTTCATTACCCAGTTTCCTTGGAAAATATAACGACCGATGTTCATGAACTGGAAAAAGGAATGGATCTCGTAAGAAAGGAATACGAATTGCGTGGTAAGGAGAAACACAATACGGTTCTGCGTGACTTTTTGAACAATTCGGAAGAGAAGCTGCGTCGTTTAAAAGCTGATGCTCGTACGGCAAGCGAAGCTTTTCGCGAATGCGTTGAATTTTTTGGCGAGAGTCCGAGACAAGCCGATGCAAATACATTCTTTTCCCTTCTTGTGAGATTCGCAAGGGCATTTAAGGTCAGTCCGCTAACTCAATCATGGATCGACTATGTGAATTAACTGTCAACTACACATTATTTTTGCACAACAGGCGGCGGATCAAGAAAACGAGCAGCGTAGGAGATTAGAGGCGGCTGCTGCCGAAGCTTTAAACACGTCAGAGGAGATTATCAAACGCAATAAGTTAAATCAAAAGAAACAACAGGTATGCTATCAAAAGGCGTATCATCGTATTAATTTTCTCGTTCTCGTTCGCGGCGGGTTCATGCATACAACAGATCCTGCACGTAATAGTCATCTAATTAATTTCCTCTAATACCTCCTATGTCCACCTATCATACACGCTTCTATCCTACCAACTTACATAATACGATCCTTATAAAACTTATTAGTATTTTTGAGCATCCTCGAGACCGCAATTACGATACGCGAAAATCAAAATATTGATACAGCAAAATATCCGCGTAAAAATGTGGATGATGAAAAAAAATCTTTGCACCGATAGTCACGTAGTTCTACTAGAACTTTATTCAAGTAACAAAGTGCGATACTAATTATCAACAAATTGATGTATTCCTTCGGTGCATGTCATACAGTGCTTGTGACGTTGTTCATACGTTCAGTGTCGACCAGTGTACATACGCCATGAATCAGTTTGCAAATGTTTACCTTGTTCCATAGTTCCCCTGACGAATATCCATTTTCTTATTTGTTACATATTTATTTGGATTTAAAGTCACCGAAATTTTGCTGTAACTCGAACAAGAGTCTGTTACACCGGCATCTTAATGAACTGGAGCTCAGAACATAACATTGTAGAGACAATTCACATGATGTAAGTTTGCCCACAATCTCTCACATCCTCGTATGGCCGGACATTTTAATGGCTTGTAGCGTTAACCGATTTCCAAGCAATTCTTTATTACAACACCATGTACACAATGAAACATTATTAGTTTGGAAATACCCACTCTAACTCACTCTAAAGATTATCGAAAGTTCTAAATCTGCCATGTGTTTGATAAAAACAGCGCTCGACACGTGTTTTCATCTGTACGTCTATCAAGGGCAGTAATTCGCCGGTATAATGTACTTTACTCTCGCGCTACAGAAAGCATATTTACACTATTCTTCTTCATCAATAAATAAGAGGTATATCGTAGCATGTTTAGTTTGCATTACTGTCGCTCCTCAAAACAAATGCCGTCGCACTCTACCGCATTCATGTCAGTCCATGTGCTATTAATACAATGTATATACACAAGGCATACGGTAAAGAACGTAAACAATGTGAATTTCCAACCTAAATCGGAATTATTATCTCCGTTTCAACTTGCCTTTCGAAATACAATATTCTCCTTAATATACAATTTATTTCCGTAGGATGCCGTCATAAATGAATTAAAGAATAAAACGAGATTGGTTCAGGAAAAGAAGCTCTTACAGCAGGATGAGGTATACAACGGTGCATTGGAAGACATACTTTTGGGCTTGAGGTCAGAACCATACCGCAGAGCGGATGCCGTTAGACGTAGCCAACGCCGGCGTATCGACAATCACAGGCTATCTCGAACTGCCGAAGAGCTTGAACTCTAATCTACGCAATAATTGTATTTATAACGAAAACGAAGCACGGACAACTGTACCAAATAATCTGCCATTGTCCTTTAATAGTCGCACTACGTGATCAACTAATAGAATTCCTGGATGACAGTCGCTTACGCGTGTCTGGTCAATTATTCTTGATCGAACACTCGAGCATGCCTAAGCCGACCTACGGAACAGACAAAGTATTATCCCGTCCAAAGTATTTACCCAAACGTGTATTTATTTTATCCAAAAGGATAGAAAATACTTGTCGAAGAACATAGTTGATATATCCTTTTTGGTGCGACTATTTGAAATGGTGCTAAGTGACTTCGGTAGCGAACCTTCGACACGAGCCGGGGATCGTCCAATTTTTATATCATACGCCTAAGTTTCGCACCAGCACAACATTAAACGATATCGACACGTTAAGTGACTACGGTTATGTTGCCATATCTGTGAAACGAGTCCCACTGAATGTGATGCGGTATGACGAGTTTAGACAGTTCAGCAATACCGCAAGCAGAAAAGATACAGAAGAGATTAGTTGCTAAACCGGAATACCTGTGCGAGTTGCCACGTTGAAATGCACGAGATCACACAGTACTGCATGAAGTTTAGGGAGCAGTGAGGGAAAGAGTAACAAGGTCTTCCCCACTGGAAAAGAAACACCGAAATACTTTCATACTTACCATGATTGCTTCACGTTCATTTTTAGTTTATTTTGGACATTTTTTGATAAATCTTATGTATACTTGTACGTACATGCAAATGTACACAGTGAGGAACGAGACCATTGTTCGCACGACAACGCTTGTTAAGATTGTTTACGTTTGTACACATTTGTTTATTGTTAATTGTTACAAGATTTTCAGAAATTTATTGCTTTAATTGAAAATATGCCGCGACAAATGAGCCTACTTTTGCACTTTTGCATCAGACAAAATCAATCCATACAGTAGTGTGTGCCTATGAAATATATTGACAATGACTTTATAACTTTCTTCATCGGTGAACACCAAGCTTCACGTCGACTGACACTAGCCTTGTAAACATTCCACATAAAACAGATACAACAATGCATAAGGTTCCGATATTAATTATATTTCAAATGACTTTTAAGCTTTTACAAAATGAATAACGCACTGTCGGCATCTACATACAATAGGATATAGGTGACTTCCCTACAAAAGACTCCTCTACAAAATTGTCCTCTCACTTAACTGGATAACACTATAAGAGTCAATTACCCAATCGCTTCGTCAAATTTCTTCACTATTTTTCATTATATACATATATACCTAACGCACAAAAACGGTTAACGCGACAATCGTTACATTCCATCAACACATTATGCATTAGCTTCGTATCATATAGATTAAGTATTTTCAACTTATGTTGTACAATACATACCTTTCCTGCTGATGCAAAGTGATTGAATGAGAGAGTGAGGGGCGGTGACTCGATACACATGCAATGGACATTTCCATATTACGTTAGGAATGAAAAGTTAAATTTTTCTGGATTAATTGCGCAAATTAATGATGCGCAAAAAAACTACCGCCCGTAAACGTCGGTTTTCTACAGTTTTTGATGTTATATATCGACAAGAAAAATAATGTATATATAAATGTATCATAGGACCTTAGTTTCTCTGTCGTTACGAACTGCAGTGAATAAGTTACTAATGTGATGCTTAGATAAAGTAATATCTATGTGAGCCGATCCTTGAAATGATTCCGTGGAAAAGAATACTGTCTTGTCGGCAGGCCTTGTGATGTTAAATTTATTCCCGCGCACATATACATATGTACGCAATTCAAATCGTCTAACGTAATTGCATATATGTCACAAAATTCATCCTTCAGCCTTTTTTAAATATCGCCACTGAGTAATAGCATCCTACGCAATAATCTCCAAAGGAGAAACACATAGTAGCTTTGAACTGTCAATTTATTGTTTGCATATTCTACAGTATCGTGTAATAATTTTTGTAAAATATTTTATATACAAATATACAATGTACAAAAGGCACGATATATCTACATATTACAGATCATGTACAATAAAATGCAAATTCGATAACAAAATAATGAGCTTCATATACAGGAGAAGACTTAGACCTTAGAAGAACAGTTTTAGGCAGTATGATATCAAGACTTCGATACGCGATTATATATCGATTGAGAAATTACTTCTCAAAGATGAATTACCGTACCCATTTGTCTTGAACCCCGACGTTCATTTGTCGGTTGCAAACAAAAAAATTTCTTTCATTCATTCTATCCCAGGGACAAGGTACCCATAACCCGTTATATTTCATTCAATAATGTCACGTTACAAAAACTGTTTTTATGCCGTATTCCATATTCATGATCTGAAATACTTTTTTCTCGAGTATCAATATGTATATGACGCAACAAAATAATACTTAAATAATCCTTCTGTTTTAAAGTTCTGCACAACAATTCGTGCCCTACACAAACTTGACATGTAACGGACTGGGGCATCGTACATGTGCTAATCCCCCACAATATGTACTTTGGTGGAATGACTTTCATTTTTGAAAATTACAGACAGGAATAATGCACTCAGCAACGTTAAACACGGATTATTATGAGATTCACAATGGAATATACCAAATATCTATCTATTTACGTAAAATCTGTGAATATATGATTTCCGAATAGGATAGTAGATTCTCAATCGATAAATATCCAGAGTATCTTCCTTAAAATATTTATCTAAAAACTACAAGTGTACTCATCTGTTGCATATACAAAACTCTGCATACAAACAGCTTGTAAACAGTATAAAATTATGCGCTTTCGACCTCTCAAAGGGAAAGCTCTTCAGGAGCAATAATAATGCTTGTCATATCAAGTTTCATAAAATTTTAAAGCATTGTAAAAGGTGTGAATGAAAGTGGATCAAATTTAGCTTTGCCGGAATGTAAAAAATGTCAGTTAAAAAAATATACCGACTATCGAAACTTAAATTCTCATCTGCATGGCGCAAAACATGCAATTCGTATATTTCTATGCCATCTCGCTCTAATTGAAATATTTACAAATACAACTTGATGCATTTAATGTTAATGTCATCCTTATCGTAGATGGAAATAGTGCGAAATTTCAAGCGAGTTCGTCCAGTCTTGATTTTACTTCCAAGACTTCTGATTTGCAGTCGAGGGGTTTCACTTATTTCATTCCGCATTACGATGGAATTCCTGACAACAGGCATCGATTAGTATCGGTACGATTGGTACGTATCGCAATAACGGAGCGACTCATAAACGTATCAATGATTCGTTTTATTCTTTTCGTGGCGTAAAATCTTCGACGATTCTCCACCGACGTATTAACGAATTCAATTATTGCTCTTAACATCAAGGAATAATGAACAACAAAGTATTTGATCTTGAAGCAGAAGATTGCATCTGTTGACACGATATTCTACTGATTAGATTTATCACGATAATTCACGTTCGACATATGTACTTCAAAGTTACATAAAAACATAAATAAAAAAACAAATACAGCTTACAAGAACTGTCAATTAGTACCGCAGCTTTGGACATCTAACGCAAGTAACCAAAGACATTCTCTTTCTAATAACATATAAAGAATAATACTGTTTATCAAAGCAAATATAATTCCGGAAGGAAGGAGATTGATTCTTGTGTTTCGCGGATGATAACTTTTAACACGTAAAACTTGAGATCTCGCAAATAGATTATACTTATATGTACAAAATGATTAATCAATTCAGACCGCTCCAGAACACGTTATCCACTATATGAAGAAAATAATTCAAAGTCGGCCAAACGCCCGCAATAATCGCGAGTTGCATTGTTACTCGATTGACGCAGCTACGTTAAGAGAAAAGTAACAATGCTTGTCACGCAGGTAGCGCGATAACACACGATGACCACACGATTATCGCATCACGAGTAGATATCCAAGGAAGAACGTAATTTTATCGGTAGCACTTTGAACACAAACTGGTCCGTTTCATTTGGTCTATATGGCATGGAGCTAGTATTTGGTGTTTTCACTATTTAAAGTAATTGTCGTTAAATTAACAATATTTACTCAGATATAAGAAATAAATTACACTCGCGCTTGAAACCTGGTTCATTTGCCAGCATTCCTCTATGTACCGCGGTCGAGGAGAAATGGATTAAGTATCTGTACAAAATGTAAAGACTTAAACCGAACTCCCATCGATGTCGTTCGCCTCGTTCGTGCAAATATATAAGTCCAATAATCGGGTCGTATACCGACAAGGCATTAAATACAGATAGCTATATACAGATTGTTTTACATGGTAATGATGCTACAATATTTGCCGTGTATCAAAAAATGGACAATAAATGCCATATTATTGAAAAATTGCAGCAACGTATGCAAAATTCAAATTACCATTATGTACGGTCGCACCTGAAATTTGCTCCCTCGACAATAGGAAGAATTTGTACCATGATGCGAACATAAGATTTATCGCAATAGCGACTGCATTTAGTACAAACTGACTGTATCGTCAATTATCCTCGCCTTAAGGCATTATTGTTGCCCGTACGGCACTCTATTCTTTTCATGAACATTACGGATCCTTTTTGTCACAGTCAGTGCAGGATCAGCGTGCTTTTCTGGCGTTTAACGCAATTTTCCATTAGGTAATATTGTTATTGCAACATCAAGGACTCCAAATTGCGATGCAAAATAGTATCTTTCACGGCGTTAAACACTACTTTAATATTCTCCGTGTCTACCGCCGTGGTAAAATGATGAAACAACGGCTTCCTCGGATCCCTCTTCACCGATATAAACAGTTCCAATATAAAATTCTGTACGTCCTTCATGGAATGTGAATCGCCTGTGAACTGCGGAAAGTACCAACGCACATTCGTGTCTTGCGATCTCACTTTCTTATCCAACAAGTCCGTCTTGTTCAAGAATAGAATAATCGAGACTCCACTGAATATGCTGTTGTTCACTATTGTATCAAAGATATTCCGCGATTCCTCTAATCTGTTCGTCCGCCTGTACAAATAGCAATGAGGAACAAGCTCAATACATTTTTACGAAATTGAATAGTAAGCCGTAAAGTACGATCGTACGGAAATAACAACGGCGTGCATTATGGTAGATTGCCTGATATCAATTCTACATACCTGTCTTCTAACAAGACTTGATCGAATTCCGAGGACGATACGAGAAATAGTATAGATGTCACGCAGTCGAAACACTGGAACCATTTTTGTCTTTGAGATCTTTGGCCACCCACGTCGACAAACAAAAAAGGGATATTGTTAATGGGTATGACAAACTCAGATATCCCTTTTGTGGCCTTTCTGCAGTGCAAAATATCCTGATGCGTAGGTACATAATCCTGGAGGAGTAAGTTGTTCTTTGTAATAAAATATAAGACACGTGTGAAGCGTGCAGTACTTTTCATAGTAGAGGAAATATGTGTAACGGTACCACTCTGGCAATTCTGTCGAGGTTATCCAAAAAGTATTGCACGGAGTCACTCTGTAAGTAATAATGTAGTAATTACCGCTTCTTCATTAATCACAGGATAGGTCTTCATTAATTTTCACTGTTTTTACTTAAAGCTGAATAATTGACTTTACACAATAGTACAGTAACACTGTCTGTGAATTACACACTGTTGCAAGATGAAATTATGTTTTGGGGTTACTAAGAGCAATTGATAAAGGAAAAGAGGAGAGAAAGTAATAATCCACTGCACGTCTACTAAAATATAATCTTACTAATTGGAATTCTCTTCGCCGGTCAAAGGCTTTTTTAATAGATGCATCATTCCATAAACTTTGCAGGGCAGGCACATAATGGAGGAACAGCCTAGCATCCAAAATCATTGTATTTTCAAATTTTAGTAGCTGATAACCAATGTCATAATTTTTCGAATTCTCCCAAGGGATATTCAGCTTATCGCGTGCATCCACCAATACTTTCATGCCCTTGATTATATTCTGGTAAATAACATGTTGATATTCTTTGATTAATTCAGGCTGAAAGTAAAAAATACATATGCATGAAAGTGATTACTGTTAGATATTTGTAGGGATGCCATCGGATGCAATTTTAGACATAACCATGGTCAACTCGTCGTCTGCAGATATAAAAAATTTGTTGTGTCATAAAGCGACGCAGTGTATGATCGTTAAAAGTAAACAGAATTATCAGGAGGTAATAGAGCACTCCCCGATCTTGTGGAAAAAATTGATTACCATTGATTGCACGTGTACTACAGTAGAATTAATTCGCACCAAAGTCGACCCTGAAGTGGCGAATGTCACATTTGCTGCGAATATTTTAAATCGTCAATTATGACTGTTTACTTACCTCAAACTTAATCCCGTGAATGATTCGCATCTGCTTTAGAAACGTCGACTTCCCGCTCTCACCGGCACCCAGAAGAAGCAGTTTCACCTGTCTTCGGAAAGCTTGACGATCCTTCTCAAGCATCCGATCAATTTCCTGGCTCTTGTAACGCTGCTCGATTTCCTCGGGACTAAACTTGAACCTTAGGCAACAAGTACACGACCACGTTAAAGACCCCGCCATCTTTACTGATCCGACGACACCCTCCCTTCCTTCCTTCCTTCCTTCCTTCCTATTTGTCTTTCTTTCTTCCCTGCTTCCTTCCTTCCGTTCTTCAACGTTCCTTTCTTCCTCTCTTCCGTCTATCCTTTTGGTCGCCTTATCCAGTACCCGGCACACCGTACTTTCTTCTCGTGAATTATGAGCCTTCCCCGTCACAAAAATATTGGCAATTCCGTCCCGGCACGAGTTTACTCGTGCGCCAACGCGCACGACGTGAATCTTTTCGATACGTGATTATGACCTACGAGCTACTAAAGCATTCGACGAACACAGCACACGACAACCTGTTCGAGATCGCACACGCGCCGTACGTATCGGTACAGCGCCGATCAGCGCAGATTTACTAGCGCATTTCTTACCTAGGCGTAGCCAGCAGTAGCCAAGCAGCATTCGACCACACTCAACCACATTCAACCACCGACCATCAATGTCAATGCGCCGCTTCGCTCTATCTCTCTCCCCCTTTCTATTCCTATCTCGCTTGTTCACTCTTTACCCCCCTTGCTGCTCCTTTCTCATGCACACAAAGCAAAAATTACGCTGTCGCGACATACGCGCACACGATCTTTCTCCCGTTGCTCTTCCCGTTCCCCTCGTGCAGAGTCCAGAGTATTACAGAAAATCTACATAAATACACTCTATTGAAGTTCATGCTACGTGACTATTATAAGCAATCACCGTCTTTTCGGGCTTCACTCTGACTCCATTCCTTTCTCTCGTTCTACCTCGACTACCCAGGATCAGGTATTTCAACGTACCCGCGAATTTGTCATGATTAAATAATCACAATATAACTACGGCGCGAAGAGAAAGGCGTTTCGTCCTCGCGCTTTCATGGGTTCGGCTGAGTTTATCTCGTACCACCGAAAAGGTACATCGCGATGCGGAATGCACGTATGCCACACACGCGCATGTCCTTTGACATCTGATTGCTCAGAAAAAGTCTTACGTGTATGAATCAGGTGCAAAGGATAGCAATGCGTCCACGAACCACCAATAACAATGATCTTTCTGACGCTACGTAATAACACTAACGTACAAGGGAAACGTAGAGGCGACTAACACGAGTATTTACGTTTCTTGCCCGATGACCTGGTAGTGCAGTAAAATGCTATCGAATGGCGGCTGTTGACAAAGATTACATTGAACGTTTTCTAATTACGTCTTATATACTGCTTCTTAGCACTTTCCCCAAGACCATGTCAGATCGACAGTGCTTACACTTCTTTTGTGTACACATTTGTATACGTAAAAACGATCTTGCGATCTTCCTCACTTGTTAACCGGGCGGGATTGGGAATGTCCGCGAATAAATCATACGAAAAAACAGCATACTTTTACTCATTTTTACACACAGCCATGTATTCACACCATTCACACCATCGTCTTTAAGGTGTACTCATCGATTACCGCAAATGCAAAAATGTTAACTGTTTCTATTGGTGGAATAATATTCGTAATGCTTCGTTTACGGCAATCTTGCACGATTACGCGTGAAAACAACCTTAGATAGTAATTATCCATTTTGTAATGTGTGACGATTCTGAACCCGATGTTATTGGTAGTAAATTGGTTGTGAACACTGATGGATTGGTTTACTGATCCCTGCAAATGTAATTCACAAACCGGACCATAGGTACCTCGTGGTGTCTAGCTGTGTCTAGCTGACGGTCCGACAGGTGGCCTATGTCTTTTCCACAGAGGTTGAAAACTGTTCAACGTGCCTATCCGCAGCCTCTGCGACATCTGGGCGAACTTCCACTTACTAAAATATTATGCTATACGCATGCGTTTCTCGATAGCTTCGGATTACGTCATGAATGTAACAAGTATATGATAGAGCGATGACTGCTTGTCACTGTGTGTGACATAGGCATTCATGTATGAATACAAGGGGCATATTCTCTAATGCCTTGTGGGGGCGTGGGAGGAGGGGGGGGGAATAATATTTACGAGGCAAGCGATTTGTTGCGCACGTGCACTAACCTCTCAAATAATACTTTAGTAAGTAAGGATCATTTCAGATGGTGCTGACAGCGCTTCTATCCAACGCAAAATTTTGACACAATCTGGAATCCAGATTTTCCGAGATCATGTAGCACATGGATCTGTCGAAAGTGAATGGTGCGATCAGGTGCGATAAACAAGTACGTACGACGCGACGGTCTTCTCCCAGTTATTTCGATTGACCAAGATTAAGTTAACATGTCGTTGGCCGATGAATTGTTAGCAGATCTTGAAGAGAATGATGATGCTAACCATTATGTGGAAGATGCAGAACCGGACTATATACCGGCGTCTATAGCGGAAACTGTCGAAGAGGGTTATTATTGTTTATTGCATTTCATTTCGTGTCTTACCAATTTTTAATCGGTTCCGTGGGATTTAATATGTATACAAATTTCGACATTTTCAGAAATAAAAGTAACGTCAGTTCGAGAATTAGCGAAACTTCGGGATTCAGAGCAATTAAAGAAAGTGATGCACGAAATTGATAAATACAGTAAAGTTCCAAGAAAATCTGCAGATATTATAGGACCAGTTGAATCTGACCCAGAATATCAGCTAATCGTGGAGGCAAACAACATGGCTGTTGACATTGACGATGAAATAGGTACACTACAAGGGCAGTAAATTGTGATACTGTGTAATCAATAATAGACTTGAATTTATAGAAATAGTCATATCATTCTCATTTTGTTTATCCTTTGTTTTTAGCAACAATCCACAGGTTTACAAGGGACAAATACTCCAAGAGATTCCCAGAATTGGAGTCTCTGGTAGTAGGTCCATTGGAATATGTAATGACAGTACGAGAGTTAGGAAATGATTTGGATAGAGCAAAAAACAATGAAATTTTACAACAGTTTCTTACGCAGGCCACGATCATGGTTGTGTCGGTCACAGCTTCAACAACACAGGGGTAACAACAGTTATATTCATAAAAATGGCCTTACGAATTTAAATTTGTCACATCTATCTTATTTACACTCCCCTTCATTGAAACTAAATGTGCCACATGTTGTATTACATTATATGTTAAATTGATTCAAGTCTTTTATTGCACTAACTGCAATATTAATTGTGCCTTTGGAATATTTATAGCCAACTTCTTAGCGAAGAAGAAAAAGAAGCCATTTGTGAAGCCTGTGATATGGCTGTAGAATTGAATAATTGTAAATTAAAGATTTTTGAATATGTTGAAAGCAGAATGGCATTTATAGCACCAAATCTTTCCATAATAGTTGGTGCATCAACAGCTGCAAAAATTATGGGTATAAACATTACTACCTCATTGCATGTATAAAAAGTAGGAAATATTTACAGCCATCAATTACCGTTGTGTCATGTTTCTCAGGTGTTGCCGGTGGTTTAACGAAACTCTCAAAAATGCCGGCTTGTAATCTTTTGGTCCTGGGATCTCAAAAGGCAACATTGTCAGGTTTCTCACAAGTGGCGACATTGCCACATACTGGATTTATATATTACTCGGACATTGTACAAGATACACCGCCAGTGAGTCAGTGCGTAGACACTGTAATTTTTTTCCTTACTCTACATTTTCATACCTTGCCTGTGATTACAACAGGATTTAAGAAGAAAAGCATCGAGACTCGTAGCTGCAAAGAGCATGTTAGCTGCTAGGGTAGACGCTTGCCATGAGAGTACAGACGGACAAATCGGGCAGATGTTTCGTGACGAGATCGAGAAGAAATTGGATAAACTTCAAGAACCACCGCCTGTAAAATTTGTCAAGCCTTTGCCCAAACCTATTGATCCTGGCAGGAAGAAACGTGGTGGCAAACGCGTTCGCAAAATGAAAGAACGCTATGCGATTACAGAATTTCGGAAGCATGCAAATAGAATGAATTTCGCGGATGTACGTCTTACCATTTATACGAATCGATTGGAGAGAGTGGGAGATAAATAACGTCGAATAGGTGTATTATCGATCTTTTTGTAGTCGGCAGTACATTTAAAATATTTATTCAATTTGATAGATCGAAAGCGACGCTTATCAAGAAGATCTTGGATATTCCCGGGGAACAATTGGAAAAGCGGGAACTGGCCGCATTCGGTTACCGCAAATCGACGAGAAAACGAAAGTCCGAATATCGAAAACACTCCAGAAAAACTTGCAAAAACAACAACAATGGGGCGGGAGTACAACAGTGAAGAAACAAGTATCCGGTACGGCTTCCAGCGTTGCTTTTACGCCCTTACAGGTATGACAAAGTTCATTTAACACTGAAGGAAACTTGCATTGCCTTACTGTGAACGCTGTGGATTCTTTAACAGGGATTGGAAATTGTAAACCCGCAAGCTGCAGAAAAGAAGGTAAATGAAGCGAATGCAAAATACTTTTCAAATACAGCTGGTTTTCTGAGAGTCAAGAAAACTTAATCATTACTTACTCCCAATCAACTCTCTATTTATGTGTCTGATTAAGCGTATATATTGTGTTAATATTGTATTTCTAAAGTTCATGAAGTGGAATTTGTAAAAATAAAAGACTAATTGACCGACCCATTTCGTTTGCTCTAAACCACTCTAACCCACTCTGTTATATGAGCAATGTACGTAGTCGTACCTACAGATACTCGGGCGACCGTGACGAATCGATAGAAAAATCTTGAGTTAGCGAAATTATTTAAACTACGTGCTTAGTGCTTGCGACGCGCGACTCACGAGAGATGGCCAACGATTAACCTAAGATTTACAAACAAGCATATATGTACACTACATAGGGAATACAGTTCATCGCGAGATTGCGTGCCTGCCGTAGGAATAATAATAATAAACATGAATACCATTTGTAAATAATCTTTCCAAAAGACTAATTGAAGAAGGACTGGCGAGACATCCAGCAAAGTCGTAAGAAAAATCAGTTCAAAGAATCAATAAAACTACATTATCATCCTTATCTTGTATTCTTCCGTGTTTATGCTTGTATATATTTTACTCGTGTCGCTCAACTACAGGTTGAATCGGAACCGCGCAGTATATATCAACATTTAAGTTGGAGCGGCATAAACGTCAAGTTCAGATCGATAATTGCAAAATCAGTTGTCACAAGGATGCAGTACTGTACAAAGTAACCGCGCATTCGATTGGTCTTGCTGTTGCTCTTAAGGTTTAACCATATTTTATACTCGACCTGCGTTTCTGTAGTTTCCGCATAAGTAAAGAGAAATGGCAGCTTGGGACAGAACGAGCATTAAAAGCAGTATTAAAATATAGTTAGGAACTAACGGATTGTTTGAAAAATCAAATAACGGATGTCAAATGCGGATCGGAGAGTGAAGGTAATACATAGGTGTTCGTAGCGCGCAAGTAACGTGTAAGAGATCGGTTCGGCTCCGTTCCCTCACTGTTGCCGCGCGCGTTCGCGCGTGTGTCTGCCACGCTGCGATCGGTATCGACGCACCGATCTTTAATCTACCGTTTTATATATACATATTATTTTATGTGTGATACCAATTGTCGGCGATTCATTACCGAATATTTGCAAGACGACCGCAAATAACAGTCCTACCAGGCTGTGTCTGTTACTCGACGAGTGTCTGATCGGCGATTCATCGTTGACAAGGAGTATCGAAAGTTATCTCCGCATCCACAAGTTTTGTCTAGCATGGCAACGTCCGAAGACCTCCAATACGACTGGGATATGCTCTTCGAGAAATGTACTGATTACTGGACGGAATCAGGTTAGTGAGACGTCAATATAGCGATTTATACGTTCCTCCTCGACTTAATTCGTTGCTATCCCGTGTCATATGTGTACCAATATGCCAATATTACAGTATGTCGGATAGGTGAAACACTGCTTTACTGTTAACATTTCTTAACATCCCACAATCCTTATATTTTACCAGAGGTTTATTTTTTAAGTGTGCTATTGGTCTTGTATCTCATTCATTTCAACGCACTCGTAGACCTTTTATATTGGTTGTATAAACATTTCTGTTATGCAAGGTCAACATTACGTACTCTATAAAAGTATGATACCGGTTGGCACTTTGGCGATTACTATCGTGCCGCGAATCATCTCGTATTTCGCCAAGCCGCACAAGTTTTCGAGGTTGCTGCACGATCATCGTGCACTTTGCACTCACGGTTATTTCTTCGCCAAGCATGTACCGGTGTTAAATACGTACATCGTACATTTCAGCGAATCCAAGAATGTCGAAGTAAACACGTGCGGTATACCTGCGGACAAAATGTAACCTTCTACCACTTGTGCCATTAGTAGATTAATAAATTGTAAATGCGTAGGGACGACTGTCTGTTACGTCGTCTCATTTCTCAGGGACATCAAATTTAAATCTTTGCCCCTTATATCCAACGTGAAAGTGGCAAAAAACGGCGTATATAACTCCTCGTCATCAAGTAGATCTTTTTCCTGCTGTGTCTTTATTCCATTGGCTATTTTGTGCCGGCATACTGATTTTCACGTGGGTGAAAGTAACCGACGGACTTCAGTTTGATAGTATAGATGCATAGCTCGTCGACCCACGATACACCGATATATTTCCATACGGACATCTTCTTCATAATACTCGCAGTGACCGACGAAAAACTTTGCGCGGTTTATTGTGTTCTTCCCTGTGATCAAGTCAAACGACAATTTCCCATCAAAAGGCCAGTCGCGATACGATAAGAAACGTGGATGATACAGAAATCTGCATGAGAGAGTATGAGACGCAGAAGACTAATATTTATCGTGTGGCACTATCAATTTCATGACCTTTCGTGTAAACTCTTCTCCTCATAACAACAGTCGGAGATGCCTTGCTTAGCATTTGGTTAACATATATGCGGTACATTAACAAACTCATTTTACCGTACTTTTCTTTGATTAATTAGTCGCTGAATGTTTTATAAACATACATTGTCACAAGACGGTCGTGCTCTATGGAAGTCGAAGATGTAAAAAATATCGTATCCGGAAAAGGGAGGAGACGGGGATATCGATTGGTGTGTGGATGTACAATTAATGGATATCATATGGATATAAGCTCTGAGGAAACGCATGTTGTCGTCTGAAAAATTTCTTTCAATAAGTGCTCCTAGTGAATGTCGTTCAATGCACACTGGGGAATACGGCCATACGCAGTCGTCGTACGAGTGTGCATGCATACGGCTGTGACCATAAACTTCAGCAGCGGCAAAGTATGATATCTATCACTGTGATAGTTGAAACAGGATCATGGTTTAGCATAAGGACAACGTCATCCTGACGCACGTCCGGCGTGCTAATCCATGACTATGAGGGCAACCCACAGTGTTAACGGAATACTTGTGACGAATCGATTTGTCAGATATTTTCTTCCGGTAACGATGTCTAATTCATGTCAATATTATTAACTGAGCATTTGACTTTCCCAATTACTTACGGCACAATCACTCCTGGCACATATACATCAAAAGTATCGCAGGACGGATGTTACTTGCGTTACATAATATGAATACGTACATAATTCGCGCATCCAAACGGTAAAAATTAATTCAAACCCAGTGGCGCCCCCGTTCGATCTTTGCGTTAGCACTAGAGTAGAACCGGTAGAACTGGAGAAGAACACGCTAGAGACTGTACTCATTATGCAGATACAAACATACATGCTATCGTTTTTTCCGGTTTTTTTTATATAGCTGAATCCTGGAAGCCCGATATTCAATAAATGTGCGCAAACGCGTCGTCCGCTACTCTCACTTGGTTGGATAGTTACTCGCCAAGTGCATTACGCTGCGTTGCGGCGGCGCGCCCAGCCTGTATTGATCGCGAGACTCGGGGCCTCGCGGCGGCCGTCATGCGTCGTTTATCGCCTTTCGCGACATAGCGACGACGATACGGGACTCTACAAGCCCTCATTCTCCAACGACACTGCGTTTTTGCCCGCGCACTATGCCGTTGCATCTGATGCACCATTGAAACGCGGAGCCTTCCCTAAGCTTTAGGGGAAGCCGAAGTTCTAATAACGACCGTGAAAATCCGGGATCGCAGTGAGGAGAACAAGGGGAGGTGGTGCGGGAGTGTGTAACTATATAATTGCTCGCTGGCAGGTGCTGAAACGATCGTTGGACGCACGCACGCACGCGCGCGCGTTCATCTCATTGCGTTCTTTGCGTTATTCGTGTTATTCGACTTCACATGAAGCTGCAGGTGAAAGTGACATAGACAGCAGTTTTACCGATGGACGAGGTCTAACTGGCAAATCCGCCGCGAAGTGCGCGCGTCCATCGCGGATTGTTCAGAATCGATCGTACGATTGGCTTGTCTATTCGGCCCCTGGCCCGACCCGGCCCGGCACGGCCCAGCCCGGCCTTGCGCGGTGTACTATCATCGTTCATGCATTTGTCTCATCCATCAAGCCCCGACCTTTAGCAACTTGCGGACCTTAAGAACGGTCCCAGTTATTACTACTTACCTTTTGAAAAGATTGCCACTGAACGACCGAGGAGAAGAAGTGAAAACTACGGTGCGGATACACGGAGAAAATGAGTCTCCTATCTTCTTCCATTGGTAATGTTCGCTGCCTCGCGGACGAGGAGACCGATCACAATATGCTGCAGGGTAAATCTTATAATTCTTTAATTTTCTTTCTTCTCCAGTCTCGCCCGTCAAACTTTATTTGTCCAAAAAATGCCCCAAGGAACAGTAAAAGATTCTTGTATGATTTTTCGCACATTTACTACAAGCCACACAATTACTCACAATAAAGTGTTGTAAGAAGTAATAGTCCAATAATAGCCCAGTTGGTACATTTACCGCTCAGAATGGAAAAACGTTGCTGGTCGACCGATGGGCCGATTATTTCTTCTGTGTCTATTTTTCTGCGTCGCATTAAAAGGTACAAAACTTATCTACGGAAGCTGAATTTGATTTACACCAAGGACAATTAAAATTTATAAGCCGGTATATGATGTCAGTATACATATATGTCATTACAGTCGGCGATCCTTTCATTCCACCTATATTATCCGCGTGTACTAGTGCACAATTTGTAAGCATAATCGGTAGAACAGACCTGTTACAGTCGGATTATTCATCCGCACAGCATATTGCGTTGAGAAGTTCTCATGTATGCAGATATATGCGTAATAATTTAATTGTTTGAAAAATTGTTTCGGCTTAGCCAGTTTTTCCAAACAACATTCCATATCTCTACACTGAACCCGCGTAATTTCTTTTCGGCCGAATGTGTCTTCTCATAAGTTGATTATCACGTCGAAAGTAATTAAATGAACGAGTGCTAATCGTTACAAGATGTTGGTCTTTGAACTTTGAAATTCGTACAGTTGCGCTTATCTGTAAATTGTGATACAGTTGAAACATCGCTTTCGGATGATTACTCGCCAATGTATGTACATTAAAAATCCTTACAATAGGGTAAAATCATAGAAAAATATAAAAGTGCTGAAAGGAACCCATCAAAATTTCACGTACCTAAATAGGTGTTCCATGCATATGGCTGACGCCAGTACTCGCCAGTTTCTAATGCACCTTGTACGGTGAAATGGTTTCCTGCTCAGGGCCAAGGATATCTTTTGCGATGTCGGAATAACACGCTATGGAATTGCTCGCTATCACATTAATGATGGGGAACTAATAATACGAAATTACCTATCTGTAGCTTCTTTTCCGCTATTTTCATTATTGATTTACACGTGTTGATAATTTTGCCGTTAATGTTGTGTCGCGGAGTTCTGTCATTTGAAAGCAAGTCGAACGAATGCGTGTATCGTTACAAAAAACGTACAGAATGCTGCAAGTACATCGAACTCCCGAGATAGATATCGAGAACAATGTCTTAGGGTCGTACAAGTGCTACACACACGTTTCATCGATATGCCGGATTTCGTATTGCCCGTTATCCTCTTCTTACGTGGAACGATCAAGCCAGTGCTTCGATTTTATGAAACCGATTTACGGCAATAAAAATTAACGTATCACTAAAGAAAGCCGCCCGTGTCATACAGCGTGAGGACAGCGAATTTTTCGTAAAGCAGTACCACTGAACGTGGAAGGCGAACTCGTTTAAAGAAGAAACGGAGAAAAGCAAGATACTTTTTTGCTACCCTTAGTATTGGAAAATTCGAGGCAAAGGATGATGTGCCATGAATTTGAGCATGAAACAAATTAAGTTCATATATATAATTAAATCTCGCGGCTAATGAGCACGTCCACAAGTGGGACAGTCATCACGAGTATGTACTTGAAGAGAGACTAGAGCAGAGATAAACAGTGTATGATGTGAAATGGAGGGAGCCGATTAAAATATACGCGAAGACCACAGAAGATGATAGTAAAATGTAATCGTGAAAGTAAACGCAAATGACAGAGTAAATCTTACGTATTTCGTATAATTGATATGCCTTTGATATCCAAAGCCAATAATTTCACACAGAAAATATAGCGAAAGGAGGTAGCGGTAACATATCACATGTGCAGAAGGCACGGCAGTCTCCTATTCATTTACCACATGGAATAGGAACGTTGTCTGTATTCCGCGCAGATATAAAGCTAATGGTGGGAGTACGGAAGACGCGAAGAAGGGAGTCGACTTATTCCTGCAGCGTGCTAAGATATCGATGTAGTACACATCCTGGTTACCTGACAGTTCACAGAAGACCTGTTAGTAGCGGCCGAACTGGTTGTTCCTGGGTGCAATCGAGCGGTGAACTTAGCTCTCATTCAACGTTCCCATGTCGCGAGTTACGTCTTCATGGAAATATTAATTTTCCGCGTATGACCGGTTGTCAAAGCTAGCAGCTTCAGTTTGCTTTAAACTACATCACTTTCCTGTAATATCAGAATCGCCACCGTTCAGATGTATACACGTGAATATTGTTTGGGATCAACAACCGCTAGTGCCGATGAATTCTTTCGATCATTGGGATTAGTCTATTAAATTTATTGGTCCACAGGGTGCTGAAGGTACGCACGTCGTTTATATGTTCCGGGACCTTCTCAGCGTACGGTAGATGAAAAAGTCACTCGCTTTGTCGCGAAATGTTCAGGAAAGTGTGGAAAGTGATAAAACATGCATTTGTACGTGAAAATCTTACAACAATATTAGTATTTGCGTAATTTTTTTGCTCCGCGTAAGGTAGTTATTTGTTTCACAAGCGCATCCTTAACATCAATGTTAGCATATAAAACACGTACACGTGTGCGTTAGAAGCGCTACTTCGGCAATGATTATCCATGACAGAATGATGTGCGCACGGATAAGGGTATGCCCGTCCGCCGTTACCACTCAATGAGAAGAAGGTCCTTGATCTTACTGCTCCTCTGACAATTCTCCTGTCGTGTATCCAGTTCAACGGTAGCGATATCACACTGTACTTTCGCAACGTATCATAGAGGCGTTTCGATGACACAGTAAAATAAACCCGTATTGTTCCACTGGACACTGCAAATTATTTCTTCGAAATTGTTTCTATTTCTGTTAGTAATTATTATGAACACAAACAGATCCAGTGTTCAAGTTTTCATTGGGAGAAACCGGGAGATTTGTGAAATGTGACAGCGGACACGTAACAGTTGTAAAAATAACGAATAATTTTTTACGCACATTTCCTTTTTTATTGCCCTATTAGAAAGACCTGTTGACCCGTACACGGCTGTAGAAGCAAAACCACCTTGTATTCTTGAGATTTAACGCGCCACAGAAAGTACGAATACCACTACTCAGAACGTATCTTTCAAGGCAGAAAAAAAATGTGTTTTCAGACCTTCAGTTAGCAGCGGAACTTGGAAAAACTTTACTAGAACGGAATAAGGAACTGGAGAGTAGCATAAAACTTTACCAGACTACTATAGAGGAACAGGCTCAGGAAATAGAGGTGAATAGCCATTTGGTCAATTACTTTTCCGTTTACTTCTATTTTAATGGAAACACTTGTGTTTTGTGAAACTGTGCCAATTTAGTTAGTAATATGACGTTTATCTGATAATTTTCTTTTTAGAAATTTCATTAAATTCTGGTTTGTTTTACAGTACACCAAAAAGCAAACGGCCGCGCTAAGGGAAGTCAATGACTCGCGCATGAAAATTTATGAACAACTGGAGGTCAGCATTCAAGACTTGGAACGTGCCAATCATCGCTTAGTTGTAGATAATACTAATGACAAAAAAATCATTAAGAGGTATTATTTGCAGTGTACATAGTCAATTTATGTGCAATATGTGTATATCACACCGTAGACATAGTT
Source organism: Hedychridium roseum (assembly GCA_963989215.1). NCBI lineage: Eukaryota > Metazoa > Arthropoda > Insecta > Hymenoptera > Chrysididae > Hedychridium > Hedychridium roseum. Next base: position 10,266,210 of record OZ022312.1, read on the forward strand.
TTTTTTATAACTGTGGTCGTGTTGCACATTCACTCATATTCTGTTTCAAGCAAAATGTTAGTTATTGCGGATCTCGAAGCTCGCTGCGAAGATCTGCAAAAGAAGATAGATGAATTGACGACAGAACGCGCGATATTGATTCGGCAACAAACCGCCAGTCAATCGGTAAATTGTCATTGTGCTTGGAAAGGATCGGTTACACACGATAGCAGCACGCAACAGGTATCTAATGTTGTAATTTTTGTTACATGTTGCCCTGTTAAATTACCAATGAATTGATGTTTATCGTTGTTGTTGTGCCTAGACTGACGTCAGTCTGCCTTAAACTTTATTACGTTGGTGTTAATTATTCGAATTTTTTAAATAAATGTGAGATTCTAATTATAGACAGCTGCCCCGACGTCACCGAGGCCTTGCCATGAGATAACGGCCGACGGGAATGTAAGACCATTCAGCGTGCCCATGGGGACCGAGGAGAGGGTGACTGAGATTTCGAGACAACTGCAAGAGGCGCGAAATCAGCGATTGAGAGAACAAAAAAAAGTCGCGGAGCTCGAACAACAATTGGCCACTTTGCTGCAGGAAAACAGTGCCTTGGAGGAACAGTTAAACGAGTATCGCAACAAGGCGCAAGATGTGAAAAACCTCCAGGATGAGATCAGCACGCTCGAAGAAGTGAGGTGAGCGAATGTAAAAACCTTTCCCCGCGGTACCAATGTACCTCGTCATTTTATTTATTTCTAGTACAACGATCATTGCAGAATGATCCTACCGTTGAAAACTGTGTGTACTATTTTTCTGCGACACTACCATTACGCATATATTCAAGTATTATATTACTACTTTGCCGCTACTTAATCGACCCCTCATTAATATTTATTGTGTATTCTCTAAAGGTAAATTGAATTCATGAATCTGTACAGGCAAGGACATTTATGCGGGCGCTGCTTACGAGGAACAGACACCAGGGCACACGATGAACTCTCCGTTATGCTGGATCAAGAGGAATACGACGATATCAGTATAGTCGAGTCCTTGGTCAATGATAATCAGCGGGATTCTGAGTCTCATCTACAGGTAATAATTGCCTTGAATAATCAACTTGACTTCACACCGTTCCACAGTGGAATTAGCTGCTGTGATCTTAACCTTCTTAGTGAAATTCAGTATCGAGAGTTATTTATTTACCTGTCGTTAACCGTCAAAATAATTGAATTCGCGATGCTCGGATTTTTAAAATTCGGTGAATCGACTTTCAACCGGACAAGCAAATTATGACATTCAAGAGTGTTTACGTTTATCAGGCGTGTCGGTTGTCATCCCATGGAGAATGGGATTCGTCAAGATTTTGTTTACAATGATAAAATAAATGTAATGTACTGTCGATGAATGCAGTAATACTGTTTTATTTGCTCTAGGAAACCGTTACGACAAACTTTCAGAAATCCAGCAGAACGAAAGCACGTAAACTGTGTAATTTACGATTATGGCGGATATTGATTAATATATGGAGAGCACCATTAGTGATAAATACCGTTTTTACTGTGTTAGATTACATTAAAAACGAATACATCGTGCCGTTAGTGTTAAAACCTGTTCAAATGCCTATCCTAGCGTTGAAGAGGATCTTACTACTACAAAATCGCAAAAAAACGCTTTAGTATAGTAATGTAGTTTACTACGTTATCCTACCGTCATGGGCGCACGGCGTGTCTGTGTACATGTGGCAACGCGAGTGTGTGCATGCAAATGTATAAATTCTTATATCCTGGTACTGTACGTAATAGGATCACATGCCCAATATTATCCTCGTAGATGCGGGGCGGGGGAGGGGGTGTACAACTTTAAACGGCGAAATCGGGTTTGCTCGATCATTGCAGTTTCGGATCCATAAGATGATTCCACCACAGTTCGGCCGAACAGGACCAGACTTTAAGCTTGTCTGTTTATATGTATGCTACTTATTATTTATCCTATCGCGTTCAGCATCTAAAAGAACATCATGTGACAAACGTCCGATTCCAATGAAATTTAAGTACAATTCAAAACTAAGGAAAAGTTAACTGTCATTCCGACCGCGTGGCACCGCATCCACAGTCATGTCCATTCAACAATTAAAAAACAAAATGAACCATCTTAAATCTCTAGAAGTTGCATGTAGGGGCGCGAACCACGCGAGCTTTATAGTACTAGAAAATCCAAGTAGGATAGTAGACGTGCATGGCAATTGAACTTTGCGATTACTTCTATCTTGACATTCCATGGGGTTTCGCTGTGATGATTCCTTGTCCCTTTGCCTATCGCAAATAATGTTGTTATTTTATATATTAACGGTACACTTTAATATTGCAATTTTCTGAGCACCAGGCTGAGTTCCGTTCATAGATTGGTTACAGATATGTTGCAAGTACGAGTTCTTACGTAATAGCATGATCTCTTCGTCTGGTGAACGCATAATAAAGCAGCACTCTCTGATATGTCCATTGTGTAAAAAATGATATCATAATTCAGTGTTTACTCATCTAGACAACAGCGGTGCTTATACCGTTTGTAACCGTTGGAAATACTGTTGATCCGATCGACCGGTGCATACGAATGCTACAGCATAAACACTTTTTTACAAGTACAGAAAGCCACGTACGCTCTGTTATGAGAAGTTTATGATGTTACGGTAATTTTCGTGAGGTACAAAACGGCGCTTATTTAGCGACTTTAGTGATTGTAAGTTTCAACACGTTGGCACAGATCTTCAAGATTTCGATGAATTTTAACACTCATTAAATTTGGTGACGTTACATTACACTAATTGTTGTTGTTGGCACGTTTTATCGAGCTGCACGTTTATCTTGTACAATTTCACCCATGACTAAACGAATACTAGTGATACCGTTAATCGGCGATTCTTTTTAGAGATGTTCTTTATCATGTAAGTGCCAGATTTATACGATCTTAAATAAAATGTATTTTTCAACAAACGTCGTTGCTCCCTTTTATCTAATATCCTATAAATCTGGCCAAGTCCTTTACCCCTACGTCCACGTAACTTGCTCCGTTTTCGTGCAGGAGCATGTTTACAGCATTGTATCTTCTGGAGAGATTTTTATGATCGACGGAAAGGATAAGGACATCCTCAGAATTTCTTATTTGTAAGAACTCGTAAGACAAATGCAGCGATATCACCTATTCGATGTAGCGTTACATTTTGATGCTTTGTATTTGATCAGCGTGTATTACAGTCTTCGAAACTTTTAGATTTCAACATAACTCTATTTATATCACTGACTAACATTATTGGTGCAAAACGAAAATTGACATGTAAAATGGTCGTATCTACTTTCGCAGGACACAAGCAACAAAACCGGCCCAGCGGACGAGGTGAACAACGTTGCTTTCCGTGAGCTTGTTCAAAAATATGAGGCCTTGCTTGAAGTGCAAAAACAGCCAACTTCTCGACGAAAGAATAGCATACCTGCCACAACCTGCATGTCTCTTCAAGAGGAACTCGAGATGTCTGGTGAATTCAACGGGTTTCACCAACCGTCATCGGATAGCGACGTTCATCATGGCTCTGGTAAGACATTAGGCACGCACGCGAAACAAGAACAACAGCATCATCACGGGAAAAAGTCCATCTCAGCGACCCCGACGGATTTTTCCGAGGCAGAGACATCATCGTCCGGCTTTCTAGACGAAACGAGCAACAAGGCGACGCAAACGGACGGTAGACTGGGTTTGCTTCTCTGTTCAATAGCGGATGGCGATGATTGTAAGTTTAGTATTTACGACGACAACAATCCATTTGAAAGTCGCTTCCGCAAGACGCCGGAGTATAGGGAGCTCTTCAGCGAGATCTTTAGCGTCCTGAAGCGCGCCGCGAAAGCTAAGGACTTGGGCGAGAAGCTTCCGTTACTTGACAATTCGGCAACGAGTACATGCGAATCTCAGGCAGATTCCACGCTTCCGCTGCAGGAGGATGTTCCGAGCGAAGCGACGGCCGATAACCAAAGCGTTATGTCATCCGTCGTGTCCTCCGTTGTTTCCGAGCCGCCCTACAGACCCACCACTCCGGAAGACCAGAACTCGGACAAATCGAACAACAAGCAGGCTATTAGCTCAATACCCATGAACAATGGCAGTCGACTCGACTATCTCTCCATTAATGTTCACGTGCGCAAGAAGTCTGCCAAGAAAAACAACGCTCGACGGCAGCTTTACAACGACCGACCCACAACACCGGATCTCACGCCGACGTCAAATCCAAAATGCGCCCCTCCCAAATCCAATAGCTCTGGCAGACGAAAGTTCCGACCTCTCGTGCCCGCCGAACATATTGACAGTACAAGCTGGCAGAGTAACAATTCGCAACGTAATCATTCCAATCGAACGAGACAATCACCGAATAAGTATTCGTTGAAGCACTCGCACAACGCTAGCGAGCAACAAAACACTAGTTTGGAGTACGGTGATTACAGACCGAGTACTGCTTCACAGGAGGTCGCTCAGCTCAAACGTCTCGAGATGACGTACGCGCAAGCTCTTCGCATGCCAAATAAATCCAAAGCGAATAACCACCATCGTAATGGTTAAAGCGCGCACTCTTTCCGTAACCTCCGAAGGAGGTAACTAACGGACTCTGTAGAGCAGCCAATCTTTTTCCTGCCACCGTCTTCTTTTTCTTTTTGTAACTCCTTTTTTACTTCTTTAATTTTATTATGAAAGCGAGTAAAGCGTAACAGACCCGGAGCATTTGGTAAATAACTGTTTCTCTTTCTTTCTTGACACATGTATCTTTTCCAACGTTTGACACGCGTTCATTAATGTTTCTAACTTTTGTTTGACTGTTCTTCCATTGATCATTGTAATTTCCTGGAAAGAGAAACTGGAATTTTGTGCGCCTGAAAGCCTACATACTTTACTCTAGCTGTTTTGTTAATACAACTTCTCTATACAAATTTCATCATACACGAATCATTGTAAATAAACAAAACTACGATTGCCACGAATATGGCACAGCGTATATAATTTTAAGTAACTTTTGTATTTCTTTCTCGTGCATCAGACCTTATCGGAACCGTTTAAAAAGCTGTTCGTCCGGCAGACTGAAACTATGGATAGTACTCGACCTTCCCCTTCCTCACTCCAAACGTAGCGATAGTGGTTCTTCGATAAACATTATTTATGTGCCATTAACATCGTCGATTTGCAAGAACAGCTCGTCATATTTCACGGAACCTGTGAAGTTCTCAAACATTTTCAGTGCACATCGGTAAACGCATTTACTGTTTATTAGCTTTTTTACTTGGTAGATATAACCCACCATACCCCGTACGTCTTGAATAAATTCATCGTCGTAATCAGTAAAACTACTATTGCCCTATTCTTCCTTGTATAATAATTTCACACATATCGTAATGCGTCAATGCTATTCCGACGAACTCGATTAAACGACATGCTACATCTGGATATTTATCATTTTATTCAATTATAATAAGTGTACAAGCTTACTGGGTCCGTCGATTACATTACGTAAAAGTCATCGCTATCATACCGCATAATTCAGTCAACACGCCCATATTTTGTACAACTCAAAGTAAGGTATGTGATGATGCAGTTCTGACGAAGAAGAAAAAATTTTATGCCTGCTTTCACGGCTTCTTCTCCATTGGGGATGATTCTTTCTAGCAATCAATTAGTTCACCGCACTATTTTTCATTGTAAGCTCGCGCGACGAGTTCAACGTAAGTTTGTGTTGTAAATCGTATGTTGAATTACGAATCATCAAATAAAGCACGGTGGACTGCACCCAAACTCGGTTGAACGTAACTTGAGCTAGCGGTCCATCGTGATCTGCCAGATCGACAAAAAAAATGATTAGATCAACGTTCTTAACAAATGACAAATATAACGAGACGGGTAATGCAGCCCGAAACCAGTTCGTACACATCGTATGTGAAACGCATGCGCGCATTAACATGTAGACTTACTCCGCGAGAGACCTAACAGCTGGCCCAGTTGGATTATTTTTCGGCCTTGGGTTTACAAGAAGGCATTTCATAGGATGCCCGTCCAACTGCCTGTTATGGTACGTTTCAACCGCTTTAGTGGCATCCTTCAAGGTCTTATATATTACTTCTGCTGTGCCAGGTCGTACAAGTCTAGACACCAGTAATTCACCGACGTCCTCGAACAATTCCTGAATCACGAAAACGTGCTTTTACTGTATGACTCGACGAACCACGCATGTCAATATTTGACATTTCAGATGAATACCTTGATATCCTCCTGCGTTACGTTTGCTTGCAAATTCGACACTACAATTCGATACCCAGTAGATTGAGTAGACATTGCGGACGACGAACCACTAGCGCTCGTTTTTGCACGAGCTAAAATACTCAAGGTTCGCGGCTTAGTCTGTACCGATTCTAATCGTGACTTAACACCAAAATCTCTGTGACTTCTCGAATCATAGTACTTCGAATCGAGTGGTTCATCTGTCAAGATCGTACTGCAATAGCACCAAGCATCTCTATAATGAAACTCGGAAATCCTATAATAACCATGAACATACTTACCGTGATTTCGTGCCGAAGTTCCATTCATCTTTGTAAGGAGTTGCAGCAGTTTTCGTCTGACATTACACAAGGATATTTTAATAAGGTCTGACGGCAGTCCAACGATCGCGAATTAATATTTATATTTACCATCGGTGAGCGCGCAAGGAATTTGTACTCCCTTGCCTTTTCTCTTTCCCTTTCCTTATCGATACCCGACTTCCGAGAAGAGAGAGATCTAACGATGTTGCCGCTCACTGGCTTTATCCACGTGTACGGTGAGGAAGGTTTAATACTGAATACAGGCGGTGGGGGTGGAGGCGTTGGTGCGTATTCGTTATTCACTGTTCGCCTTAGTGGTGGAGCGTCAATCATATAATCTATAATCACCCAATAATACTCGGATTTTACATTTTTTTCGTGCGTCGTGCGATATAATGTCATCTAATACCATTGCTGTAATCCATGGTCACATCGCCTACGTAATGTGGCTCAGCTACGGAAATGGGCCTGTATCCAATGGTTCTAGGTGCTGCTGTCATGTAATTGGTCGGTGCTATATGAGTCATTAGTGGCGATGTTTTATTTGTTGACAAAGAGATGCGTCCATTGCGGCCTGTCTTGCGCGAAATTCCTGACCCTTGTGCTTCCTTCTTCATTTGAGACGCTCGAAGTTTATCCAATTTCAATCTAGCATCACTCTGCTTGGCTATTTCTGCCAATTTGTCCCTGGCGTCTGTAAGTTTCTCTCGATTTTTCTGTATGATTTTGAAGCGTGCATCAGTAATCGTATGGTTAATGCGTCCTTTTAGAGATCCATTTGCACGTGACGCTCTATTAAGCCCTTTGCGTACTCTGTAAAAATGTGTTAGTAAAAAAACTTATCGATTACACAATGTACTTTACAGAAAATTTGGCAAAAAGGTTAACGATAAGATCTAAACTGTTGTCGCCTAACTCGTGCATTATATTCACAGAAAATGGAATGTAGATACGAGATGGAACTTTTTCAATGCACAAGAGGTCACGCGTAGAACGATACGCGAAGCCGGAAGTAAAATAATGTTGATAAAATAACAGTAGGTCCTGGAATTTAATAAAAATCTTGATCGAAAATGCAATTAACATAGCAACATAAAGGTTATAAGCGAATTCGCGCTACGAAATTAAATGCTTGTGTGGTTTTGTATGAAACTTTTCTTACCCTCCTCTGCCTCTCATTCCTGTGTGTTTCGATTTTTTAATTATGTCATCTAAACTCAAGCCCATATCAGCCATACCGCAAAACTCAAATGAGGAAGCTCGTAAACGAAAAGCAAAGCTTAGGCAGTTCTCATGTAACGGTAAACGAAAGCGTCACGCCAAACCACTAAGCTCTGTGAAGTGCATTCGAGATAGCACAAGCGACCCATGCAATATTTCTTCGATGATTAAAGCGCCGCCTGTGCGCGTTAAAATATAACGTCGGCGCGTGCGTAGTTCTGTCGCATCGGTTTCAACCAGGGATCAAGCAGACCTATGATGGTGCAGTCACTGATCATTATTGGACGCAGTGCCTACACGCTGTTTGCGTCGATGTCCGTGCGGTTAAAGAGCTTAATTGAAGGTATGCGTACTAATCTCCAACGCGATACATATTGTAAAGAGCGATCATTCCAAATGGCGCTAGTAGTGCTTGTGTAACAGTCACACAACTTTTGCACCCAAGATATATTTTTATACGCGTCGCAGGCCGGCATGTAAGGCCTGGTATGCACCAATGACGATTTTACGTCCATGTCATTTACGTGTCGCGTGGATGATAATCGTTACGTTTAAAAATCACTGCAATAATCAGACGGGTATCGTGGTTTAAGAACAATTCGCATATCTACTATGAATTAATCTTTAATTAATAGCCAATAAGTCTATATGTTTCATACGTTTGAGTTCCATATTTATCAGCTGACTATAGTAACGTTACCGCATGCTCCAAAGGTTATGTACAGTTATGAAGTACACACATGCGTTGTACGTGCAACTTTATCATTTTGATCCCGAAGAACTGAAACTGTGCATTAAAAATGTATAAGTTTTCTTCAAATTCCACGTATATTGCGGAATTTTCGAAGAGAACGTGTTGATTTTTGGCGTAATGCATCAAACACTCCTTCCGTAATATGCAATATTCTTAATAACCGATCGTCAATGCATGTATGTATATACTTGTTGTGCTACGAGATTAATATTTCCGACTATCATGCACAGGTAGTGTATCTCTTAATTTTTCTTACCACGTATTCATAATTAATTACGAAAGAATTAAATACCGGACATGTAGGTTAAGGATGTACAATTGTCATCCACTACAGTTCGAAAACATTCGGTACCATCGCTGAATCCGTTGGAAGACGAAAAGACATAAATTACTACCCTTATGAACGTTGTGATTTCGAAACTAATATCAAGTTTGGTACAAGCCTTTTATGTATGCCTCAAATTTACACAGGGTTCGACAATGAAAGTGAATAATAGAACGCCCACGCCCTTCGCTTATTAACTTCATTAATGCGAATACTTTCATACAAACATCAAGGTAGCCCGTTAATGATTTTTAAGTATGCACCTCTCGAGGCTTTGTACACATGTGCGTAACTTGACTACAACTCGTAGCAACTGTTGCGCAGACGAATACGATGCGCCGTCAATCGAAAAATGTGCCGCTTTGTTATCTCAAATGTCGATTATCACATTATAACGCATTCGCATACACGTGCATAAATATTGTACCATTCCAGGCGTGTCTTTTTAATCGAATTGTATACAATATTGTGGGGAAACAGTCAGGGCGCATATCGATTGAGGCGGATGTATGCGACTTTACATTCAGCGAAGACAAAAGAGTACGAAGGGCGAAAATTGGTGGGGTATGTAAAAATGTGACGTATTGCTCGACCGAATTTGCTTCATTTGTTACTCTTTGCAGATTTTCGATGGAGCAAATATTCTCAGTAGTAGCAGATGTTGGAAATTACAAATATTTCGTACCATTTTGCAAGAGGTCCGATATCGTCTCGGCCCATAAAGATTTTTTAAGTGCTGAATTAGTTATTGGGTTTCCGCCTATAACTGAGAGTTACACGTCGAAAGTTCGGACCGTACGGCCTCGCTTAGTTCGAGCGGAATGCACCGAAGGAAAACTTTTTAATCACCTCAACACGTTATGGATCTTCAGCGAAGGTTTAAAGAACAACACGGAGACATGTGTGATCGATTTCTCTTTATCATTCGAATTCAGATCGGTCATTCATTCGCACTTATCTAACTTACTCTTCAACGAGATCGTAAGGCAAATGGAAAATGCATTTTTGGAAGAAGCTACGAGAAGATACGGCCGACCATGCATACGTCCGGTTCGTTTACAAAGGTGACCTTCGTGCGTATGTTTATCAGCCTTGAAAGCTTTCATACTGTCGTTGTATTCAGAAAACTTTAATAGCTAACACTGTACATGTATGTACATTTTGTGTTTGATGCGTTGTATTAATGCATACAGGTCAATAAAGCATAGCAAGCGGCACAATCTTTCTGCTGTACATTATTCATTCGCGATATCCTGAGACAAGCTTAATATGCACCAGCGCTGAAAATACACTGTACAAGACACAAAGAGGCTACTTTAGTCAGGTCGCGACTAAACCTTGTTCTCGCTAACTTATTCGAACCACAGACCTCTATATAATATAGGAGTCTGTGATTCGAACTTACGATCAGCTGTTTCTACTTGATACGGACAACCGTAGAGTGCGCTGATACAAATTCTTGGATTTTGCGCGGTAACTATTGACTACAGGAAAAGTCGAGGTTGCGAGCAGTTGGTTGCAAGCTTGAAACACTGAAAACAGAGGGACAGTACCGCGACAGAAAAGTATTTTTCATGTCGAATATTATTCAAATATGTTCGTGACAAATTTGGAACGTGATTTCTACGATGTGATACAAGGAAGTGTGAGTTCACAATTCCTATTGTTGTTTCAACGCGTTCGTTAGTCCATTCGCACGTCATAGGTTACCAAAGGTTTTGTCTCGGGAAATTATCGCAGCCGAAAATTTATGTCACTTCTTACCCGTTTCTGTTTTTATATCCAGAGATGTTTACTACTGGTGAACTTTGATGTTGATGCAATATGTGCCTGTAGGATATTGCAGCAACTCTTTAAAAATGATAACATCTTATACACTCTTGTGCCTGTGCAAGGTATTCAGGATATGGTCCATGCTTTTCAAGAAATATGTCAAGAGGTACGCAATTACTTACCGCTACATTGTGAAACCTGGTAGGACCAGATACGTATGGTATATCATTATTTTGCACCTGACATTACAGGTAAAGAATGTTATTACGGTCAACTGTGGGGGCACTATAGACTTGGTAGAATTACTAGAACCTGCAGAAAATATAACGCTTTACGTCATTGACAGCCATCGGCCTTATGATTTGTGTAACGTGTACTCGGACAGTCAGATATGTATTCTTGGAAAACCTGATTCGGACGAGGAGATTCCAGATTACACGGATGTTTTCAGAGACGATTCGGTACGCATGTCAAAACAATCTCATGTTTTAGATCAGCTTATGATTGAATAGGGGTGGATAGTGGCGATTCGATCCATGACAAACGAATTTGTAACACCTTTACATAATTAGCAGCTTCCCAATTTCTTTTGGTTTTGCTCAGATGAGTTTTAAGCATCAGCCGTTTCACACATTTTCAGTCCGACGAAGAAAATGCTGACAATGAATTGGAAGTTGAAAATGAATCGAGGCAGGTAAAGAGGAGGAGACTGAACGAAGAAGATATTGCTAGAAGAATAGCGAGACGGGAGTGGACTAAAAAGAGGGATACAATTGTATTTAATTACTTGCAGTATAGCTATTATGCGAGATCGGTATGTTTTGTCGGGCGCACGTACGAGCGTAATTGTTCAGTTAAGTTAATGCGGGAATAAACATACTGCAGTACATTTTCTCACAGAGTGCCGCAGTTGTTTTTGAGATGGCCTGGAACATGTCTAAGGATAATCTAGATATGGCGTGGTGGGCCATAGTTGGATCTACGGAGCAGACCATACTTAGTAAGGTGGAATCTAGGGTCAGTATCCTGGAAGAGGGTAATCTACAAGCACACATCTCACGGCTGACTCATAGGCAGGGTACCGACGCCGACGGTCAGCAGCAACACCGGCAAACAGTCGTTAGGGTTACGTACGACAAAGAGTATCCTCTTTATACGCAGTTGAATCATGAACAAAAAGCATTAATGAACGAGCGATTCCTTATCACGAAGTCATAGTCTCCAGTTAGCGCTGTATCGTCACTGGACCGTCGAAGCGAGCTTAAAACATTCTATACCAACAGCCGTGTCCTTAAAGCTTTGGTCCATCAAAGGGGAGAAACGTTTGAGAGAATTGTTAGCGGAAATGGGTTTGCCGTTAGCGCAGTCCAAGCAACGGTTCTGTGCGATGGATCTTACCATAAGGCAAGAATTCAGGCAAATGGTAGAGAAGTTGGCCGGAAAGTACAACGTTGATAGAGTTGTCGGTACTAGCTTTACATTGCAGTATGGTTATCGGTTCAAGTACTGTGCCTCGGATGTAGTTTACGCTATGTTAGCTTTAATGGAGTCTTCGGTGAGTCGTTAAAGCACATAACATTATACGGACTTCACCGTCCTAATACGAGTATTAGCTTGCACGTGTTGTATGATTGCAGACGAAGGACCGCTTACCAGAACGGTGTTTTCTGGACGCTCTGGATTGTTTGTCGCGCGCAAGAAAGGATATTCTAGAAGGCGGCATAGAGAAAGCAAAATATATGTTGAGCAATGTATTCAAAACAGCTCAAGGAATCCTGGAAATGAGACAAGTTCTAAACACCGGTACGTTTTTGTATATTATCGTTCCAGAGGGAAATTTGGACAGCCGTTTATTCGCGCATCCACATCCATTGACTATGTTAGCCCAGTTCGTCTTAAAAGCATACGTAGATTCGTCGAGAAACAGACGCGCGTCCGAGTGGCCCCTGCTCGCTTCGGCAACGTACAGCGTCGAAGACGGCACGTGTCTTATCATTGGCATACCACCAATCTGTGAAGATCAGCCGCGAAGGTGAGACAGCAAAATTGCTCAAGGACACAACTTGGTAGTAATTTTCTTCTTTCGCCATCTGTACGTTGCGTAAGTCGTTACGGACGACACAAGTGGTCATACTTGAAATGGCAATTAGAAGATGCGACTTGAGAAGTCACTTCAATTTTTTATTAAAATATTCTCATGAACCTTTTGTAGTTTGTTCGGGAAAGCATTCGAGGAAGCTGCTAAGAACACAAATTCTCACATGGAGGCGGATTATTTCGACAGCACAAGTAAGGCATAAGAATTAATCTTGCGTCAACGGATAAACAGGATCCCTTTACATGGTTTCGTATTGCATTCGTATTTGTGTTTTCAGTAATAAGACTGAAAATTGAAGAACGACCCAAGTTCTTTGACGCATTGGCAGCGCTCCTTACTTGAGAAAAACACGAAGACAAAGGGCAACATATCACAGTACATGAACATCTACCTTCGTCGTTGAGTAGTTCGTGACTCTTTAGATCAGGGACGAAAGGATGAATCCTGCCAAATTTTGACAATGAAACAATTTTACGTACGAGTACCGGATTCTGGGTTTATATTTTAATCACTATGACGAATATAGTGTTCAAATCGTATAGCAGGATTTTTGAGGGGCGACCGTAACGACCTACACGATTCTGAAATCCCGTTTGGGCGATCAAAGAACATCGGTAGAACGTTCGACAGGAAACAGTGAAATAAATATGCGATGTTAAGTGGTAAGAGTGAATGAGGTATGTGTGCAAATTCTTAAAAATAAACCGTGGCTATCCAGGCAGCAATGCAGTTCGTACGGAATGATACAATCGAAACATGTAGCACATAATGCGGGGAATTTCTGACAAGATCGAACTAATGAGCACAATACGATAAACCTCCTTGTACGTTTCCTCAGATCTTAAGTCCTGATGATAATTTTCTAAAGGATGTTAATCGTCCGACCATCATCATCGAGCACCAAATTAATGTATCAGCTTTTTATATATATATATAATTGCATTTTTAGCATTCTCCTGGTTTCATTTTTTTATTAAAACAACTCAATATGAACTCATGAAAAACGTATCTATTTGGTATTCACTTCGTAATCGTATGGTGTGTGTATATTTAAAAATACAATTCGATTCGCATTGTTCGACCGTAGAGTCAGTTTTGCTAATTGCCACAAAACGTATAAATGCGCCGAAGACTTCGATTTGGGGATTGCTTCAGTAAAAGGGGCGGCGATATATCAATACTTCCTCACTCCATAACCGCATATTTACTGTAATACTCGCGGAAATGCTCGTTTATTGACTTTACGAATGTCTTTTAGTCTTTGTACGTCGAAACCGTTTTATGTTCATTCGTCGCGGGCTTGTGCACAGCCATAATTTTGTTCGTCGGTAATTGGTTACTTAAAAATCCCTCAACGAATTGCTGAACAGAGTCAACGGTAATTTCAGCGCCGTCCTCCATAACTACATAAACTCCTCGGGGTATGTCAATGGCAGTGAGCAGCGGCACAGCGTCGTCCAGCCCAACGAATTCACGAAGTATATCAGACGTTTCACACTGTAAGAACATAATGGTAAATGGTTGAAAACGGAGATGGCCATAAGTCAATATACATACATGTATACACTATGCATATATATATATATATATATATACATATGCATAGTGATACTCACATCCAAAGCCGCATAGAATTGTAACGTATCATCAGCATCGTCATAATTTGGGTCGTAATCTGGCAGATCCCTTCTGTAAGCTTCTGCTGCCGGTAAAAGAACACTTTCGGCGAACTGAATCTCGCAGTCTTCCCCTTCTACCAAAACAAAAGTTCGAGACAGACGATTCGATAAATGCGAAGCGATCATTCGTGCGATTGAAATAATTTACCAACGAAGAGGATGATTGCCGGTGCGTCATGTAACGAAGTAGCATACTTTTCCGTCAAGATGTTCACCATGCGGCTCGACCACGGAAAGTTCTACAAAAGAAAAGTGAGAAAAGGATAAATACAAGTGACAATCGGTCGGTGCGCTCCGATGAAATACTTAAAAAATGGCAAAATAATTACACTTATGAAAAATACGAAAGAGACAAAAAATCTTAATCAACACGAACGAAAAGGACGGATAGTAGGGGTAGAGATCTGGTAGAGATTCCGGTTACCAGTCCCTCGGGATCTTCAAGCAGTTCGGCTCGGCCATCCAAAGTGATGATATTATCCCGGGGATCTAGGATCACAAGCGTCGGAATGGCTTGGACGTCCAGGGCCCTGGCCAATTTTCGTCGTCTTTCTTCTTGGCCGAAGGGTATCCTGAGCCAGGGCATCATTTCCGTATAAGCGTTGTAAGATTCCTCGCTCCTGCAGGGATTATTGAGCTATCACATTTGCCCGCCGTATTAATTCACGGGATTTGAACTCTATCCGAAACCGCGGACGCAAAAGCACGCATGCAAGCGTATCGTAACAGAAAAGTTGCCAAAGGACGCACCTGTCTGAACTCACGAAAATAACTTCGAAATCGTGGCCCCTCTCTCTAATTCTCTGGTACGTGTCCACGAGTTGCGGTGTAAATGCTTTGCAAGGGGGACACTGGAAGAACAGTCGGACATGTTAGGTATGAAGTCGAAAATGCGACGAACGAATTACCGCTATACGATCGAATTACGATCAATTAGTCGATAGTATTTACCCAATGCGCGCTGAAATAGACACCTTTGAAGCAATGACGCAGTTCTTCGTGCAGCATAGGTTCGTTGCTATCCCTGGCGCCACAGGGCAATAAAGGACCATCCTCGAGGGCGGCTTTGGGATGAGGAGGCTTCCAAGGGAATTCGACGCCAGCTGGATCGGCGATGGCACGTTCAACACCACCTCTTGTCACGACCGATCCGTTCAAACCATCGAGCAGAATCAAAGTCGGTACACCGGCTTTTATTCGATACCTCCTCGTTAATCTTGTCTACAGAACATACAACAATGTCCCTTGTTTTACAATATGCCGAATTGTTTCTCCTCCCAAGTCGCACGTCAAACGAATCGATAATTCATATCTTTGTATCTGGTTTACCCTACCAACAATCGAGCATGCCATTTGAATATCTAAGTAGGTTCCAATTACAATATCCATAGGCACTCGAACCGGAGAGAATGAAGATTAAGGTAATTGAAGGCGGAGTGATGTTGGTCGGATTCAAAGGAATAAAAAGCAGAGAGAATAATTGTAGACAAAATTTTCCGTAGTGACAGAAATTCGATCTTTCATCGACAGCCAGGTCATGAGACACTTACTTACTGCTCCGTAGCATCGACTTCGTCCTTTTTTTATACATTAACGTTTAGTCATGTGCCGATCGGCACGTTGATCTTCGTAAACTCAAACCGATAAAGAATCGACCAACTTCTCTGTACCTTTGTTATCGCGATACTATGTAAATTAAATTAATGGCAGTGAGCACACGGTTACACGGCAAGATAATGATCGAGCCGCAGATCGCAATGGAAGATTTACATGTTCAATTTGGCGGCGGCAGTTCGACCATTTCTGCAAAGTCGGGCGACGCGAGGACTCCGTAGGTACACACTTGCCTCCGTTGCGTCATGGGTTTTTCACGGCTATAGGTTCTACGCAGGGGAACACAGAAGGAGGGAGTTGCGAATATAACGCATCACGGAGGGTTGTGCGATATACACCACCCTAGCCGCAGAAGCAAACTCGGCACACGATGGCCCGCGCTATTGCAACCCTCTATAGGGGCATTACTTCTCTCCCTTCGTAATTTCAACCTGCGGTTGCATCTCTTCCCCGCCCTCTCTTTTTCTCTGTCTAGGCCTTCCGCACGTAACACGACGCATAGGTACTTTCGTTCCTTTGCCGTCTCCGTCTCGGGCGGTCGATAACGCGTGCACGTCGTCCCCCGCTGCCGGCGGTGTTCTCTGTCTGCTCGACGCGATGCTATCGTTATTTGCCCCCGGCATGTGTACATGTCACCGTCGACGACCGCTCCTCCTCCATGCCGTTGTAACTTCGCTCTCGTTCCTTTTCTCGTAGCTTCCATTTAGCAAACTATGCTACATATCGGCCTACTGTCTTCCAATTATAGCGGATCATAAAAGAATGCAACGTTGTACTTGTCAATTTCGGTCCGTCACAAACGCACGTCATTTTTCGCCCTAGCAGATTTACGATACCTCCACGCAACTCAAGAACTTCATTCCCGTTTCGTTTCGCGAGATCGTGTCACCCAACGCGAAGCCGCTCTTCCCAGGTATTACGTACCGTGTTATTCGGCTTGTCAAATTGTAAAATTTGACACAATCACCCTCGGTTTTAATCGCCCGAGGGGAAGGTCATTAAACCTATTCCGACGCTATTCTTCCATCTTCCCCTTTTCCATCGATGGAACATGTGTCCCTTATACTTTCCTGTTTGTCTACGATCTTCGTTTTAGCCTTTTGCCACATTTCAGAGCGGGGCTTCGCTCCGACACCATTCGCAGCAGAGACAGATGAGCACGGTGCGTCGATCGTTGAAAAACTCTATATTGTTTCGCAATCGACTCGAATGAGAAGACATTACGACACGTAACTGACAATGAGATTCCCAACATCTTGTTTCTATCCTTAAGACTCCCGTGAAAACTCGCGCAGGTGTCTCATGATGGACACCGCAGGTACGACAATTGGACGAAAATAATCCGTAAAAATTAACGAAACCTCGCAAACCTTATATCCTTCCTAGATATTGGGCAAATCAGCATTAAAAAGAGGTCGAACGCACAATTCCAATGAATTCGACAGACCACAAAAAATACATCGCGAAGATCAATCAGACGAGTACCGGAGATTGCGGATGTACGTTAGGTATTAATACTTGTAATTACATCACGCGTGCACCAAGAAGCTATGTTGCGTACGTTACCATTAATAATATTAGCCATTAAATATCGCGCGTCTGGTGAGAGATTCGTAGGCGCCTAGGGGAAGAAAGAACGGTGGGTATGTGTGTTCGTTATGCATGACATCTCGCAGGCACTCGGTTATGCTCACAACCAAATTCAGAACTCGAAGATGGTTCGGAAGCGATACGTACCAAATCTTAATTGACAAAATGTACTTGTACAATAGAACGTGAAAATTCCTAATCCGACAATTTGGGACCGTCAGGTAACGGCGCGATGCATATTATATTGCTCACACGAGAAGCGCGTAACTCGTTCCGCCACGATTGCTACGCTCTTACGCAAAGTACTTACATTATCAACGCGTATGTTACGGCCTAATATTCGACGAACCGCCTACAATCGAAGCGTGCCAAATAACTAATATTGCACGGGTAATAGTCAATTGTAAATCGCATTGCATTTCACTTGCCTTCCTCTCGTAATCTCGGTTAGGTACCGCCAGCCATGGTAGGTCAGCTACGTGATTTCGAAAGCTCGACTCAAAATCAAGTACGTCGGTTACGTTGCTCCAGAGCACCACATGCACGACCTCGAACTTCTTTCTTCTTTCTCGGGACCTGCACGAATTTTCCGTGACAGTGGAACCTACATCATGATCATTCTCAACGATGGTCGATGCGTTTACGCTCGCGTAGAGTTCAACCAGCTGACGGGTAAAGTCGTCGCAGGTGGCACCGGGATTTATAAAACTAAAGTAAATTCCGATCACTTGACAACTCGAACGTCCGCTGTCATCGTCGACGAGCAAGTTACACGTGCCGCTGTCGAGTTTCGGATCCTGCTGGTTAATTTGAGAGCAGCGTACAAGGTGTTTTCCAAAGAGCCTGTGCTGCCAGGACGTAGGCCTCAAGCTGCCTACTCCAGCGGCCGCTGTTGTCTTTCTCGTTACGTTGGATGACGAGGATGACAGCTGGTCGCTAACGCACGCGGCCATTGTGTACGGGATTTGTTGCCCGACTTCATTCACCGGCGAGCAAAATTTACGGTTAGAATCGTTGCACACGCACAGGCACCACTTCCTTCTTCGATGCACGTACCACAATCAGCGAAAGACTGGTTCATTCGTTAACCAACATCGGTCACCACCGCTTTTTCAAGCGATCGTCGCGACCTCTGTTACTCACCCGTCCCAACTGAGTTTTATTGCGGCATTCGAGATCGGCCAAACACATATCTATGACTGATCACGATTGAAAAACGGCTTCGATCGAAGCGACAGTAGCGCCATTGTGGAATTTGGCGTACGGGCTCTACTAACTCGCAACGGCGGAACAGCCGACAGTTGCGAATGAATCTTTCGCGTTCCATAGCGCGCTTCGAGGCGCACATTGGATCGTACCGGCTTCCCAGTTTTTGCCATTCAGGATCATCGAGCTCGAACGACGAATACCCCGATCGCTTAAACATCACAAGAAAACTACCGTCGTCCTGCCTGCTAGTGTCGAGCGGTGTTCGTCGTTACCTTTCATTTCGATTCAATTCCCGCGCGGCAAGCCGGGCTATACAATGGCGCCACTGCTGTTGCAGCGGTTGTAATTGGCGGAACATTCGCAGTACAATATTGTTTTCAGCAACGAAAACCAGTGGTTTGGTAGTAGTAGTACACGTTTCGCAGTAAGTTTTAATTAAAAAAGAAAAGGAAAGAAGACAGAAAAAAGGCCGAAACCCATACACAGTAAACGTATTCGTACGAGTCTGAACGACCAGAGAAGAAATGAAGATGCATACTTCTTATAAATATAACTTTATTTACATTAGAACGGCACCGCTCTACGAAAGAGCGGTAGTGAGGATTACTCGTGAGACTGATCGTAGTAATTAATGAAAAAATGTTATGAAAAATAATTACAACGTTCCAACTCGGTTGACTTCTTCGAATTTGATAATCTACGCACATTATCCATCGAAACTCGGTTAATACAGAAGTCAATTCAAGTTTATGGTGTAGGCACCGGCCCGTGTTTTCCTTATACCTCTTTTCCCAAATGTACAATTGTTTTGTTGGGTACACTCGTCGTCGTACGGACTAAACATGAAAAACATTATATAGATTACGCGCAAACGACTCTGAAAGCGCCCCCGAAAAAAGTTGTTCGTTGCGAGCTAGCTCGTTACCACCACAGTCATTTCTACGTAAACATCAACAATCTCTATTAACGACGCATGGTAGGAACGCGTATGGCGAAACTCCGCACTCTCGGAACAATTGTTTTGGATACTTCAACGTACTACAATTTTCGCGTCTTTATAAGCAATATAAAAAGTTGAGCATTCTATCTGAATGCGCGGCCAGCGAAGAGAGTCTTTGATCGCGCGCTTCGACGTAATTTATGGTACGGCCGTCAAGTGAAGTCAGTGGCAGCAGTTTTCGCATCGCTTTCGCGCGCGCAAACGGTCATCGTTGTACACACCGGTGTACCATTTTATACGTATACGCACAATATTCCCGATGGTACTCGACAATATCGTTTGTCCTTTGGTTTCCTGTGGCTATCGACAATGCGCTTTCCCACGCGACCTCTACGTGCGCGTCTATTGATCAATAAGAATGTCCACTGGCGTCGGCCCCACGTTCGATTCGACGATTTCTGTTCTTCGAGCGTATCGCATCGTCGACGATGAACAGTGCGTTATGGTAGCGGAGGTCTCCGTTGCGGTTCAGGAGTGTATCGAAGCCGTGCTCGTACGTGCTGAGGGCTACCGGGCACAGAATTGCTCTCCGACAGACGCCTAGGCGGAGGTTGCGGCGGGGAGGCCGAACAATATCTTACGGACAAAGAGATTATCGTTGAAACACAAGTAACATTGCGGCCATGTAGCGCACATACCTTCGGGAAATAGAAACCGATGCCTGATCTATTAAACTTCTTCTAAGGGCAAGCGGAGATTCGCCGCGGCTCAGTCTCGGCGGAGGATCCGGCGATGGTGCACGATCACTGCCAAGCCTGAGTCGTACGTAAGATGCGAATCGCTTCTTCGCGGATTCCTTGGAAGCAGCTTGTGCCGATGTTAAAAGTGCCGGTGGCTCTTGCTTCATTTGATGCGCGAAACGGGAAACCAACAATTCGGGGCTACCCGAACAGTGGTTTCCTTGGGAAGGAAGTTCCGAGGGAAACCTAAGCAAAGCGTTCTTATTACTTTCGCTCGCACATACATCTACAGGTGTACATGGATGGACAGTGAACGTCGATGGACGTCACGTAACTCACCGCTTGCGGCTAATCATGGGACTTCCGTAAGGACCCTGCGTCTGCGGATGCGTCTGTGACACGGTGGGAGATTGCCCGAGTCGTTGCTGCAAGAAGGGAGAGTATCGCCCGCTTTCGCATGACTGCGGTATTACTCCTGGGGGATCGACGTTCTCTCGCCTCCACGGCGAATAATCTCGGGAGAATGGGCTTAACGGTCTCGACGCGTCTTGCCAACGATTCCTGCATCCGTCCCGATCATCAATTCGGCCGCGATAGTGGGTCTGCGGCTTACTTCCAACGTCGAGCGAATTGAATTCTTGTTGCTCGAGGGGCGAGTAAGGTCTTTCGTCCGACCCGTTCTGCCCGTTCGCCATGTAACGACTCGACGAGAACTCCCTGTTACATTCGACGTTTCGTTCGTAACAGGATAGCGAACGTTGCGCATGCGACTCGATCTCCTTCGTTTCTTTGGCAGAAGGTGGAGAAAATGGTCTACAAATATCCCTCCGCCTGATTCCATATGAGCCGTAGGACCCAGAATTCATGCCATTCTCTCTGTTGTTTCGCTGATGAAACGGAGGAGGATTAGCGTTCGACATCTCTTTGGCAGCAGCGGCCCGCAAGAAAGCTGGTACTTCCGTTGGATTCCTAATATGAGCGGACTGTTTCGGAGACGCGAAACTCGTGTGGTCGCGTTGCTGTCCCCCCGCGAACCTGCAACGAAACAACGGGCCGTGTCGTTCTAACGAGAATGCTCTACCATTCGGATGTTCGGAAATGATCCGCTCGCAAGTGCACCGACCATACGAAGAATAGCTTTAGAGACCACCGCGAGTACACCATATTAATTCCCCTGTAACCGTAACGATTCGGCGTTACGTCGAGTTAGCACAGTTGTAACGCGTTAACCGTAATGGCATGCAACGCAGAAAGGAATGCGGGGAAATTTGTGTCAGACGTCACATCGTTACGGAGTTATAGCATAGCAAGCAACATCTACAGAGCGTGTACCATTTCGCACAAAGGCAGGCCAATTCGAACCGGTTCGGTCCGTATTTCGAGAAACGTACGGATCACGGCAGTTAGTTGGAATCAACGTAACGACCCAATGTGTCGTCCGCAGATACGGAACGAACCGCATTCGTCACCAGGAGCGAAGATCTTTAAGCGCGCAAGAACCGTCGGCATGGGCCGGGAGTTAATTCAAAAAAGCATAATACACACACGCGATACATCGTATCCTGCTTTCGAGTGGAGTGTGCACAGAACAAGAAAGAATCGCGCGTGCCATGTGACGAGTCGCTGTGTAACACGAACGCAAATAAATGAATATTCAAATAAATAAAAACGATGCTTACCATGAGCAGGGGTTGAAAGGTGGGACGTGTAACGGGCGCGTGCACAAACCAAACAACTCGAAATGAAAATCAGGCAGATTTTTGGACGTTTTTCAGGTTTTTTTTTAAGTTTTTTTGGAATTTTTGGATAACTTCGAGGGAGACGGAAACGGAGGCAGATTTGGGGGAGAAGGAGTGCTACGCTGCGCTGCCTCCCTCAAGCTCAACGCTGGAACACAATTTAACACGCACGCAAACGTTTAATGGAATTGTGCGGAAACCATTGTAGTTTCGTTTGGTAAATGAAAGACCAGAGAAGTTTGTCAATTCGACATAATCTCAACCAAGAAACGTCAGACACAACGACCTCTGTCCATCGATACGACTACGGTCGCGACGATACCTGACCGCCGACGACGCAAGACAAAGTACATTCGGGGCCAATACGCGCGGGCGTTGGTCCCGCGCTACACAATGTCATTTTCAAATCAAACCAAACGGTACTACAGTAGCGCGACATTCTCTTCGATTAATCGACCCCTTTTGTAATGTCGAACCCCGCACTCAGAACTGTCTCGCGGGTTACCCGCGTTATGCCTCGAAATTACGATTCGACCGTTATCCGAAAAGGATTACCGTTACGAAATCAAAATCCCACCTCGGTTCCAGCTGTCGCATAACCGTGCCAAACCATTGACAATCGGAATTCTGGACAGAATTCGCATCGTCTTCTTCCCGGACAGTGTCGTACTTTCGAATGAAAGGATGTTCCATAAGTTTATGATATTTGGGTCGGTGCTTGTAGTTTTTCGTAAGGCAACAGTTAACGAAACTCCTGAATTCCTTCGAAAAAGGTGCATCGGGCGGAAGCGCCGGAGGATCATCCTGCACCACTCTGCTGAGTACCTTTTAAAAGCAAGCAAAGATTTACCGTTTTTTAGTGATTCGCTAACGTCACGAGCGACGATACTCGAAACAACACGAAAACGTGACTTTCCTACGCAGGAAAATTCTTCGTCGCACAGTTCACAGAAGAGAAAGAATTACGGTGTCCCGTTTTACGAACGTGAAATTCCGAAACGAACTAAAAATAACCGTTGGACGGATACTTCTCTAGCCCCACTTTGGTTCTCCAGGAAAAGACATACCTCAAAGTCAGTCTTGCAATCTCGATAAGGGAACACTCCAGTAGCTAATTCTACCAGGGTGATACCCAGGCTCCATACGTCCGCTCTTATGTCGTAGTCCGGTTTCGTTGGGTCCGGAGGATCTATCCTTTCGGGCTACACAGCAGCGACGGTTCACATCGATGAGCATTTTATCTCAGGAAAGTTTAGCGTTGGATCGCAACTACTTACGGCCATGTACGCGGCACAACCCGCGCTTCTTGTCTTTGCTTTACTGTCAACCAACCGTCCAGAAATTCCAAAGTCGCAAAGCTTGACACCTCCCGTTTCGTCAAGCAGAATGTTACTTGGTTTCACGTCCCTATGGATCACACCATGCTTCTCCTTCAGGTACGACAAGGCTTTCACCGTCTGCGACAAGAGACAAGACGCACCGACGAACCGTTACACGCGAGTCCTCGCGACGGAGCATTTTCTTTACTCGGAAAGCAAAATTGTTTACTCACCGCAACAGTGACCTTTCCGAGGAAGTCTTCCGGGATTGCTTGACGACTCTTCTTCAACAGCTTGTCCAGACAGGTTACCATTAATTCCATACAAATCCATACGTCGGACTCCGTGATGAAACATCCCAGGCATTGCACTATGTACGGGCAGTCGTGCGATTTCAAGACAACATCTAAGTCCATTATGATTCGTTTATTCTCCTCAGCATTGCCCGACCGTCGCATTTGTTTGACAGCGATTACCACTCCGCTGGGTTTGTGTCTCATCTTGACCACATGACCGCAAGTTCCATTACCCAATTCTCCAAGGTGTTCCAAGTCTTTCATCTCCGTGTGGTATCGATGGCCATTAATATTCAAAATCCCATTCATCTTCATAATCTCCTGAAGTTTCAGCTCGAATTCGCTGTCATGGGTCTTTGGCGGCGCTATTTGCGACACTGGCAAGTCCAACTGTCTCCTTGGTCTGGTCGGTGTTCCCATTTCTCCCACTGCACGAACGAGCAAACTTTGTGAAAGGAGATCCATCGCACGTGTTACGCGTCGGTGATGCACGGTCGAATACAGAAAAATATAGGTGACAGTGGCCGCGAGTCAGAAATATGAGCGGTCGGTTGGATATTTCGTAAAAGCATTTGTCCACACGATCCGCATGTCAATCCGTCGCGCTACGCGCATCCATATATCTCTATTTCTTCCCTCATAAATAAATCGTACGAGAAATACTACTTCTGCGAGCATAACAGCGCGAATCATCGTACAGCATGCTCGATACGTAGCGCGATAACTGACATAACCTTCAAAGGGTGCAACGAAGCGACGTACGCCGAGCCCGTACATCCGGAAACATTTACGGTTCGAAACAACAACAATCGAACACTTACGTTGCTTGGGTCTTCGAACAACGGGACTAGCGGTGGGACCTCCGGATGACGGCTGAATTCCTGCTGTCGCTGCACCGACAATCTCGCTTACCTGTCTGTCTCGGTCCCTGGATTCATTCTCCGCCCTTAGACGTTCTTGCAAATTTAGTATCTTATTTTCCAAAGTGCTCGACATTTCTGCTACGTTTCAAGAAAACGCGGTATCGTCGCATTCACCGCACAAAAGTAGTCAGGACACGAATCTTTGCGGCTTTCATATTAGTCGTCACTCTTCCGTCGTACATAGGTCCACCCTCAGCCACCCATTCGGCAGCGAACATTGCGCCGCCGGTTACAACGTGGGCGCGGTGCGAATCAAGGAACAACTTATCGAGAGACGAAAGTCGTTGACAGAACGGTCACTGTTGACCAGGCTCGATCGCGATTGGATACTCCTTGACGCTGACTCTCGAGTCGTTGTTACTCGTTTCGTTCTGTTAGATCTCACGGCACGTCTCCCGCATACGCAGCAATTTACAGCGGAAGGATCAGCCCCGCATGGACCATTTCGACGGATGACTAACAAAACAAAAACTTTAATTTTATTCTTTATTATTTACATTTAACCATGGAAAATGTCGGATCATAGATTCTGACCGAAACATACGGTTCAAAAATTATAAGTATCATCAAAATAGCGTGAATCACGTTTATTAGCCCTCTTGGTACTTTACAAGTTTTCCATGTATCACCCAGAAATACGTACCTTGGAAAATACGCATTTCTCGAGACATTTATAACGATTAACACATTTATCTCAAAAACAGGCACAACTTTTCACGTATTTCGTTGCATTTTATGGCAAAATGGGTGTATTTTTACGAAAGGAAAAGGAAATGGTGATTTTCCTTAAATTAAATTCCGTATCAGAATCTTAGAGATCAGGCAGATCATTCTCCGTGTCTCGATGCGAACATACTACAAGTAGATTCAGAGTACGGGCGCTTTGTTTCATCGGACGGAAACCAAACTTTCGGGGTGTCTTTGAGGGAGAGGCAGGAATACGTTTAACCATTCGCCAGAGATTCTCAGTACTACCCGCATTACGCAGAGGCATTCAGTAACTGGCTGCATCGTGGCAATTCCTCGCAGCAAGGGTTTCTCCACGGGCAAAGATGGTGGGAACATCCTCGAAGAGCACAGCAGCTATCCAAACAGCCACTGCCGAACAGACCAATGGAGTTTTCAGTGGAACACAAGTACCGCATACAGTTACATAGGAAAACATAAAAACAATAGAAATATTATCGAACATAATTACCTCACCTCAACGCGCATGCTAATCGCAGCAATGCCTCAACGATTCTTCATAAGATACAACGGATAGCCATTCGCAATACGCAACAGGATACAAGAAACATACTTCGCCAGGAGGAGAATCCCAGTACAACTTTGAATCTGTATGGCAATTGCACGGAAATTTACCTGGAACACAAGGCTGTCACGCATGGATTTATGTTCACGACAATACTACATATCAAGGTGGAAAGGAGCGAAGTAAAAAAGCAGCAAGGAACCACTGACTCGTCGGACATCATGGACGGTTTTTTCATTCTTTCCCGTATCTTACGCGTGATGGCGATTAGCTGACGGTAACCTCAAACTGACTTTGACGCAACGTCGCTCGGGCCACGTTCCACCCTTTTCGTCTGTTACCACGATATTTTTACATCTCTGATGGCGAGTGCCCCAGGTGGGCCGTGATATCCATTCTTCGTTACACACCACATTTTGTACACCATCGCCGGTGTGCGTGCTAAGCACGGCACTCAGCTCGTTGGCTCGCCTGTCAAGCGTGCCCGCTGAGATCGCGCCGCCGGGGCAATCAAGGTCACGCGTAAAAATTTATCGCACTAATAGATGCCAATTTTTTTTTTTTTTGAGGATTCTAGATAGCGCCAATCGATGCAGCAACCGTCCAAAATCCCCGGAGGGTATCTCCAGGGCCTCCGGAGGTTTTAGGCGGTTATAAGAGCGAGTCTTAGAGCCGAATCTCAGACTGTGTTTGGCGCTTTATCCTATATCCAAGTACGTAAGATCGTTCGATTAATTAGCGCATAAAATCGTTGTCAGGGGTGCAGTATTTGTCGAAGATATAAAAACCGCGACCGCAGATTGAACATTTAATTTTTCGCATCTTTAACATCGTGAATCTCAAGGGACTTTTAGTATATAAGTTTTTCGCGATTGGAGAATGTACGGCGAAAATTTCCGACGATAGGGAAAAGATCCTTATTTCACTCGCTTGGAACTCGAATCTCAACGACGGACGGATTAAGAAGTTTGCTGTCACGATTTTGCCAAGACGAAAGTTACGGAAAAATGCTTGTATTTATCCCCAAGGTATACGCACCGTTTTCTTTCGCTCAGTGGAACATGTCGCGGGAACTGTGAGCAATTAACGAAAGATTACTTAGACCGTCCATAGAAAATGTATTTTCCTGCGGTTCTTGCGGTTGTGATTCGCAAATATGAACAGCAACAATATTGTCGACAAACACGGACACCAGGGACCATTTTTTTACGTGCATTTGCGTACTCTGGCGAGCATCCGACGGGTAACGTCAATGCGCGCTCGACGTAACATCACTCGAATCACGTTCCACACGCATCTATTGTTTTCGTCGATCATCTCGATCGTTAATGCACGTAACACAGTACTACCTGGCGCTTATTGAGCCAGGTAGAACGTGATTTCCGCGATTCACTACATGCCGAATTTTCTACGGATTTTCGCCGATGTCCATGCGAAAGCACGACGCTCGCTGGTCGGTTCGCCCGTCCAGCGTGGCGGCCATGACTCACGCCACACGTCGGACGTCGCCGGGGTAATGAAGGCCACGCGTAAATCGTTTTCGCACTATTAGAAGTCGATTTTTTTCGCATTTCTAGACAGCGGCAATCGATCCGGCGACGACCTAAACCCCCCGGAGGGTTCTCCTCGGGGCCTCCGGGGGGTTTAGCGCCGTTGTCAGACGGGCAGGTAAGATCCGGATTCTGAGTGCCGTTTCGACGGGCGGTTAGAGCCGGTTCAGAGTGCCGTTTCGACGGGCGGTTAGAGCCGGTTCAGAGTGCCGTTTCGACGGGCGGTTAGAGCCGGTTCAGAGTGCCGTTTCGACGGGCGGTTAGAGCCGGTTCAGAGTGCCGTTTCGACGGGCGGTTAGAGCCGGTTCAGAGTGCCGTTTCGACGGGCGGTTAGAGCCGGTTCAGAGTGCCGTTTCGACGGGCGGTTAGAGCCGGTTCAGAGTGCCGTTTCGACGGGCGGTTAGAGCCGGTTCAGAGTGCCGTTTCGACGGGCGGTTAGAGCCGGTTCAGAGTGCCGTTTCGACGGGCGGTTAGAGCCGGTTCAGAGTGCCGTTTCGACGGGCGGTTAGAGCCGGTTCAGAGTGCCGTTTCGACGGGCGGTTAGAGCCGGTTCAGAGTGCCGTTTCGACGGGCGGTTAGAGCCGGTTCAGAGTGCCGTTTCGACGGGCGGTTAGAGCCGGTTCAGAGTGCCGTTTCGACGGGCGGTTAGAGCCGGTTCAGAGTGCCGTTTCGACGGGCGGTTAGAGCCGGTTCAGAGTGCCGTTTCGACGGGCGGTTAGAGCCGGTTCAGAGTGCCGTTTCGACGGGCGGTTAGAGCCGGTTCAGAGTGCCGTTTCGACGGGCGGTTAGAGCCGGTTCAGAGTGCCGTTTCGACGGGCGGTTAGAGCCGGTTCAGAGTGCCGTTTCGACGGGCGGTTAGAGCCGGTTCAGAGTGCCGTTTCGACGGGCGGTTAGAGCCGGTTCAGAGTGCCGTTTCGACGGGCGGTTAGAGCCGGTTCAGAGTGCCGTTTCGACGGGCGGTTAGAGCCGGTTCAGAGTGCCGTTTCGACGGGCGGTTAGAGCCGGTTCAGAGTGCCGTTTCGACGGGCGGTTAGAGCCGGTTCAGAGTGCCGTTTCGACGGGCGGTTAGAGCCGGTTCAGAGTGCCGTTTCGACGGGCGGTTAGAGCCGGTTCAGAGTGCCGTTTCGACGGGCGGTTAGAGCCGGTTCAGAGTGCCGTTTCGACGGGCGGTTAGAGCCGGTTCAGAGTGCCGTTTCGACGGGCGGTTAGAGCCGGTTCAGAGTGCCGTTTCGACGGGCGGTTAGAGCCGGTTCAGAGTGCCGTTTCGACGGGCGGTTAGAGCCGGTTCAGAGTGCCGTTTCGACGGGCGGTTAGAGCCGGTTCAGAGTGCCGTTTCGACGGGCGGTTAGAGCCGGTTCAGAGTGCCGTTTCGACGGGCGGTTAGAGCCGGTTCAGAGTGCCGTTTCGACGGGCGGTTAGAGCCGGTTCAGAGTGCCGTTTCGACGGGCGGTTAGAGCCGGTTCAGAGTGCCGTTTCGACGGGCGGTTAGAGCCGGTTCAGAGTGCCGTTTCGACGGGCGGTTAGAGCCGGTTCAGAGTGCCGTTTCGACGGGCGGTTAGAGCCGGTTCAGAGTGCCGTTTCGACGGGCGGTTAGAGCCGGTTCAGAGTGCCGTTTCGACGGGCGGTTAGAGCCGGTTCAGAGTGCCGTTTCGACGGGCGGTTAGAGCCGGTTCAGAGTGCCGTTTCGACGGGCGGTTAGAGCCGGTTCAGAGTGCCGTTTCGACGGGCGGTTAGAGCCGGTTCAGAGTGCCGTTTCGACGGGCGGTTAGAGCCGGTTCAGAGTGCCGTTTCGACGGGCGGTTAGAGCCGGTTCAGAGTGCCGTTTCGACGGGCGGTTAGAGCCGGTTCAGAGTGCCGTTTCGACGGGCGGTTAGAGCCGGTTCAGAGTGCCGTTTCGACGGGCGGTTAGAGCCGGTTCAGAGTGCCGTTTCGACGGGCGGTTAGAGCCGGTTCAGAGTGCCGTTTCGACGGGCGGTTAGAGCCGGTTCAGAGTGCCGTTTCGACGGGCGGTTAGAGCCGGTTCAGAGTGCCGTTTCGACGGGCGGTTAGAGCCGGTTCAGAGTGCCGTTTCGACGGGCGGTTAGAGCCGGTTCAGAGTGCCGTTTCGACGGGCGGTTAGAGCCGGTTCAGAGTGCCGTTTCGACGGGCGGTTAGAGCCGGTTCAGAGTGCCGTTTCGACGGGCGGTTAGAGCCGGTTCAGAGTGCCGTTTCGACGGGCGGTTAGAGCCGGTTCAGAGTGCCGTTTCGACGGGCGGTTAGAGCCGGTTCAGAGTGCCGTTTCGACGGGCGGTTAGAGCCGGTTCAGAGTGCCGTTTCGACGGGCGGTTAGAGCCGGTTCAGAGTGCCGTTTCGACGGGCGGTTAGAGCCGGTTCAGAGTGCCGTTTCGACGGGCGGTTAGAGCCGGTTCAGAGTGCCGTTTCGACGGGCGGTTAGAGCCGGTTCAGAGTGCCGTTTCGACGGGCGGTTAGAGCCGGTTCAGAGTGCCGTTTCGACGGGCGGTTAGAGCCGGTTCAGAGTGCCGTTTCGACGGGCGGTTAGAGCCGGTTCAGAGTGCCGTTTCGACGGGCGGTTAGAGCCGGTTCAGAGTGCCGTTTCGACGGGCGGTTAGAGCCGGTTCAGAGTGCCGTTTCGACGGGCGGTTAGAGCCGGTTCAGAGTGCCGTTTCGACGGGCGGTTAGAGCCGGTTCAGAGTGCCGTTTCGACGGGCGGTTAGAGCCGGTTCAGAGTGCCGTTTCGACGGGCGGTTAGAGCCGGTTCAGAGTGCCGTTTCGACGGGCGGTTAGAGCCGGTTCAGAGTGCCGTTTCGACGGGCGGTTAGAGCCGGTTCAGAGTGCCGTTTCGACGGGCGGTTAGAGCCGGTTCAGAGTGCCGTTTCGACGGGCGGTTAGAGCCGGTTCAGAGTGCCGTTTCGACGGGCGGTTAGAGCCGGTTCAGAGTGCCGTTTCGACGGGCGGTTAGAGCCGGTTCAGAGTGCCGTTTCGACGGGCGGTTAGAGCCGGTTCAGAGTGCCGTTTCGACGGGCGGTTAGAGCCGGTTCAGAGTGCCGTTTCGACGGGCGGTTAGAGCCGGTTCAGAGTGCCGTTTCGACGGGCGGTTAGAGCCGGTTCAGAGTGCCGTTTCGACGGGCGGTTAGAGCCGGTTCAGAGTGCCGTTTCGACGGGCGGTTAGAGCCGGTTCAGAGTGCCGTTTCGACGGGCGGTTAGAGCCGGTTCAGAGTGCCGTTTCGACGGGCGGTTAGAGCCGGTTCAGAGTGCCGTTTCGACGGGCGGTTAGAGCCGGTTCAGAGTGCCGTTTCGACGGGCGGTTAGAGCCGGTTCAGAGTGCCGTTTCGACGGGCGGTTAGAGCCGGTTCAGAGTGCCGTTTCGACGGGCGGTTAGAGCCGGTTCAGAGTGCCGTTTCGACGGGCGGTTAGAGCCGGTTCAGAGTGCCGTTTCGACGGGCGGTTAGAGCCGGTTCAGAGTGCCGTTTCGACGGGCGGTTAGAGCCGGTTCAGAGTGCCGTTTCGACGGGCGGTTAGAGCCGGTTCAGAGTGCCGTTTCGACGGGCGGTTAGAGCCGGTTCAGAGTGCCGTTTCGACGGGCGGTTAGAGCCGGTTCAGAGTGCCGTTTCGACGGGCGGTTAGAGCCGGTTCAGAGTGCCGTTTCGACGGGCGGTTAGAGCCGGTTCAGAGTGCCGTTTCGACGGGCGGTTAGAGCCGGTTCAGAGTGCCGTTTCGACGGGCGGTTAGAGCCGGTTCAGAGTGCCGTTTCGACGGGCGGTTAGAGCCGGTTCAGAGTGCGGTTAGACGTGGGTTAGAGCGGTTAGAGTGGGTTAGAGTGCGGTTAGAGTGGGTTAGAGTGGGTTAGAGTGGGTTAGAGTGGGTTAGAGTGGGTTAGAGTGGGTTAGAGTGGGTTAGAGTGGGTTAGAGTGGGTTAGAGTGGGTTAGAGTGGGTTAGAGTGGGTTAGAGTGGGTTAGAGTGGGTTAGAGTGGGTTAGAGTGGGTTAGAGTGGGTTAGAGTGGGTTAGAGTGGGTTAGAGTGGGTTAGAGTGGGTTAGAGTGGGTTAGAGTGGGTTAGAGTGGGTTAGAGTGGGTTAGAGTGGGTTAGAGTGGGTTAGAGTGGGTTAGAGTGGGTTAGAGTGGGTTAGAGTGGGTTAGAGTGGGTTAGAGTGGGTTAGAGTGGGTTAGAGTGGGTTAGAGTGGGTTAGAGTGGGTTAGAGTGGGTTAGAGTGGGTTAGAGTGGGTTAGAGTGGGTTAGAGTGGGTTAGAGTGGGTTAGAGTGGGTTAGAGTGGGTTAGAGTGGGTTAGAGTGGGTTAGAGTGGGTTAGAGTGGGTTAGAGTGGGTTAGAGTGGGTTAGAGTGGGTTAGAGTGGGTTAGAGTGGGTTAGAGTGGGTTAGAGTGGGTTAGAGTGGGTTAGAGTGGGTTAGAGTGGGTTAGAGTGGGTTAGAGTGGGTTAGAGTGGGTTAGAGTGGGTTAGAGTGGGTTAGAGTGGGTTAGAGTGGGTTAGAGTGGGTTAGAGTGGGTTAGAGTGGGTTAGAGTGGGTTAGAGTGGGTTAGAGTGGGTTAGAGTGGGTTAGAGTGGGTTAGAGTGGGTTAGAGTGGGTTAGAGTGGGTTAGAGTGGGTTAGAGTGGGTTAGAGTGGGTTAGAGTGGGTTAGAGTGGGTTAGAGTGGGTTAGAGTGGGTTAGAGTGGGTTAGAGTGGGTTAGAGTGGGTTAGAGTGGGTTAGAGTGGGTTAGAGTGGGTTAGAGTGGGTTAGAGTGGGTTAGAGTGGGTTAGAGTGGGTTAGAGTGGGTTAGAGTGGGTTAGAGTGGGTTAGAGTGGGTTAGAGTGGGTTAGAGTGGG
The DNA here is from genome assembly GCA_963989215.1 of Hedychridium roseum. Lineage (NCBI taxonomy): Eukaryota > Metazoa > Arthropoda > Insecta > Hymenoptera > Chrysididae > Hedychridium > Hedychridium roseum. The sequence goes on from OZ022312.1 coordinate 10,298,648, forward strand.
TTAGAGTGGGTTAGAGTGGGTTAGAGTGGGTTAGAGTGGGTTAGAGTGGGTTAGAGTGGGTTAGAGTGGGTTAGAGTGGGTTAGAGTGGGTTAGAGTGGGTTAGAGTGGGTTAGAGTGGGTTAGAGTGGGTTAGAGTGGGTTAGAGTGGGTTAGTGGGTTAGAGTGGGTTAGAGTGGGTTAGAGTGGGTTAGAGTGGGTTAGAGTGGGTTAGAGTGGGTTAGAGTGGGTTAGAGTGGGTTAGAGTGGGTTAGAGTGGGTTAGAGTGGGTTAGAGTGGGTTAGAGTGGGTTAGAGTGGGTTAGAGTGGGTTAGAGTGGGTTAGAGTGGGTTAGAGTGGGTTAGAGTGGGTTAGAGTGGGTTAGAGTGGGTTAGAGTGGGTTAGAGTGGGTTAGAGTGGGTTAGAGTGGGTTAGAGTGGGTTAGAGTGGGTTAGAGTGGGTTAGAGTGGGTTAGAGTGGGTTAGAGTGGGTTAGAGTGGGTTAGAGTGGGTTAGAGTGGGTTAGAGTGGGTTAGAGTGGGTTAGAGTGGGTTAGAGTGGGTTAGAGTGGGTTAGAGTGGGTTAGAGTGGGTTAGAGTGGGTTAGAGTGGGTTAGAGTGGGTTAGAGTGGGTTAGAGTGGGTTAGAGTGGGTTAGAGTGGGTTAGAGTGGGTTAGAGTGGGTTAGAGTGGGTTAGAGTGGGTTAGAGTGGGTTAGAGTGGGTTAGAGTGGGTTAGAGTGGGTTAGAGTGGGTTAGAGTGGGTTAGAGTGGGTTAGAGTGGGTTAGAGTGGGTTAGAGTGGGTTAGAGTGGGTTAGAGTGGGTTAGAGTGGGTTAGAGTGGGTTAGAGTGGGTTAGAGTGGGTTAGAGTGGGTTAGAGTGGGTTAGAGTGGGTTAGAGTGGGTTAGAGTGGGTTAGAGTGGGTTAGAGTGGGTTAGAGTGGGTTAGAGTGGGTTAGAGTGGGTTAGAGTGGGTTAGAGTGGGTTAGAGTGGGTTAGAGTGGGTTAGAGTGGGTTAGAGTGGGTTAGAGTGGGTTAGAGTGGGTTAGAGTGGGTTAGAGTGGGTTAGAGTGGGTTAGAGTGGGTTAGAGTGGGTTAGAGTGGGTTAGAGTGGGTTAGAGTGGGTTAGAGTGGGTTAGAGTGGGTTAGAGTGGGTTAGAGTGGGTTAGAGTGGGTTAGAGTGGGTTAGAGTGGGTTAGAGTGGGTTAGAGTGGGTTAGAGTGGGTTAGAGTGGGTTAGAGTGGGTTAGAGTGGGTTAGAGTGGGTTAGAGTGGGTTAGAGTGGGTTAGAGTGGGTTAGAGTGGGTTAGAGTGGGTTAGAGTGGGTTAGAGTGGGTTAGAGTGGGTTAGAGTGGGTTAGAGTGGGTTAGAGTGGGTTAGAGTGGGTTAGAGTGGGTTAGAGTGGGTTAGAGTGGGTTAGAGTGGGTTAGAGTGGGTTAGAGTGGGTTAGAGTGGGTTAGAGTGGGTTAGAGTGGGTTAGAGTGGGTTAGAGTGGGTTAGAGTGGGTTAGAGTGGGTTAGAGTGGGTTAGAGTGGGTTAGAGTGGGTTAGAGTGGGTTAGAGTGGGTTAGAGTGGGTTAGAGTGGGTTAGAGTGGGTTAGAGTGGGTTAGAGTGGGTTAGAGTGGGTTAGAGTGGGTTAGAGTGGGTTAGAGTGGGTTAGAGTGGGTTAGAGTGGGTTAGAGTGGGTTAGAGTGGGTTAGAGTGGGTTAGAGTGGGTTAGAGTGGGTTAGAGTGGGTTAGAGTGGGTTAGAGTGGGTTAGAGTGGGTTAGAGTGGGTTAGAGTGGGTTAGAGTGGGTTAGAGTGGGTTAGAGTGGGTTAGAGTGGGTTAGAGTGGGTTAGAGTGGGTTAGAGTGGGTTAGAGTGGGTTAGAGTGGGTTAGAGTGGGTTAGAGTGGGTTAGAGTGGGTTAGAGTGGGTTAGAGTGGGTTAGAGTGGGTTAGAGTGGGTTAGAGTGGGTTAGAGTGGGTTAGAGTGGGTTAGAGTGGGTTAGAGTGGGTTAGAGTGGGTTAGAGTGGGTTAGAGTGGGTTAGAGTGGGTTAGAGTGGGTTAGAGTGGGTTAGAGTGGGTTAGAGTGGGTTAGAGTGGGTTAGAGTGGGTTAGAGTGGGTTAGAGTGGGTTAGAGTGGGTTAGAGTGGGTTAGAGTGGGTTAGAGTGGGTTAGAGTGGGTTAGAGTGGGTTAGAGTGGGTTAGAGTGGGTTAGAGTGGGTTAGAGTGGGTTAGAGTGGGTTAGAGTGGGTTAGAGTGGGTTAGAGTGGGTTAGAGTGGGTTAGAGTGGGTTAGAGTGGGTTAGAGTGGGTTAGAGTGGGTTAGAGTGGGTTAGAGTGGGTTAGAGTGGGTTAGAGTGGGTTAGAGTGGGTTAGAGTGGGTTAGAGTGGGTTAGAGTGGGTTAGAGTGGGTTAGAGTGGGTTAGAGTGGGTTAGAGTGGGTTAGAGTGGGTTAGAGTGGGTTAGAGTGGGTTAGAGTGGGTTAGAGTGGGTTAGAGTGGGTTAGAGTGGGTTAGAGTGGGTTAGAGTGGGTTAGAGTGGGTTAGAGTGGGTTAGAGTGGGTTAGAGTGGGTTAGAGTGGGTTAGAGTGGGTTAGAGTGGGTTAGAGTGGGTTAGAGTGGGTTAGAGTGGGTTAGAGTGGGTTAGAGTGGGTTAGAGTGGGTTAGAGTGGGTTAGAGTGGGTTAGAGTGGGTTAGAGTGGGTTAGAGTGGGTTAGAGTGGGTTAGAGTGGGTTAGAGTGGGTTAGAGTGGGTTAGAGTGGGTTAGAGTGGGTTAGAGTGGGTTAGAGTGGGTTAGAGTGGGTTAGAGTGGGTTAGAGTGGGTTAGAGTGGGTTAGAGTGGGTTAGAGTGGGTTAGAGTGGGTTAGAGTGGGTTAGAGTGGGTTAGAGTGGGTTAGAGTGGGTTAGAGTGGGTTAGAGTGGGTTAGAGTGGGTTAGAGTGGGTTAGAGTGGGTTAGAGTGGGTTAGAGTGGGTTAGAGTGGGTTAGAGTGGGTTAGAGTGGGTTAGAGTGGGTTAGAGTGGGTTAGAGTGGGTTAGAGTGGGTTAGAGTGGGTTAGAGTGGGTTAGAGTGGGTTAGAGTGGGTTAGAGTGGGTTAGAGTGGGTTAGAGTGGGTTAGAGTGGGTTAGAGTGGGTTAGAGTGGGTTAGAGTGGGTTAGAGTGGGTTAGAGTGGGTTAGAGTGGGTTAGAGTGGGTTAGAGTGGGTTAGAGTGGGTTAGAGTGGGTTAGAGTGGGTTAGAGTGGGTTAGAGTGGGTTAGAGTGGGTTAGAGTGGGTTAGAGTGGGTTAGAGTGGGTTAGAGTGGGTTAGAGTGGGTTAGAGTGGGTTAGAGTGGGTTAGAGTGGGTTAGAGTGGGTTAGAGTGGGTTAGAGTGGGTTAGAGTGGGTTAGAGTGGGTTAGAGTGGGTTAGAGTGGGTTAGAGTGGGTTAGAGTGGGTTAGAGTGGGTTAGAGTGGGTTAGAGTGGGTTAGAGTGGGTTAGAGTGGGTTAGAGTGGGTTAGAGTGGGTTAGAGTGGGTTAGAGTGGGTTAGAGTGGGTTAGAGTGGGTTAGAGTGGGTTAGAGTGGGTTAGAGTGGGTTAGAGTGGGTTAGAGTGGGTTAGAGTGGGTTAGAGTGGGTTAGAGTGGGTTAGAGTGGGTTAGAGTGGGTTAGAGTGGGTTAGAGTGGGTTAGAGTGGGTTAGAGTGGGTTAGAGTGGGTTAGAGTGGGTTAGAGTGGGTTAGAGTGGGTTAGAGTGGGTTAGAGTGGGTTAGAGTGGGTTAGAGTGGGTTAGAGTGGGTTAGAGTGGGTTAGAGTGGGTTAGAGTGGGTTAGAGTGGGTTAGAGTGGGTTAGAGTGGGTTAGAGTGGGTTAGAGTGGGTTAGAGTGGGTTAGAGTGGGTTAGAGTGGGTTAGAGTGGGTTAGAGTGGGTTAGAGTGGGTTAGAGTGGGTTAGAGTGGGTTAGAGTGGGTTAGAGTGGGTTAGAGTGGGTTAGAGTGGGTTAGAGTGGGTTAGAGTGGGTTAGAGTGGGTTAGAGTGGGTTAGAGTGGGTTAGAGTGGGTTAGAGTGGGTTAGAGTGGGTTAGAGTGGGTTAGAGTGGGTTAGAGTGGGTTAGAGTGGGTTAGAGTGGGTTAGAGTGGGTTAGAGTGGGTTAGAGTGGGTTAGAGTGGGTTAGAGTGGGTTAGAGTGGGTTAGAGTGGGTTAGAGTGGGTTAGAGTGGGTTAGAGTGGGTTAGAGTGGGTTAGAGTGGGTTAGAGTGGGTTAGAGTGGGTTAGAGTGGGTTAGAGTGGGTTAGAGTGGGTTAGAGTGGGTTAGAGTGGGTTAGAGTGGGTTAGAGTGGGTTAGAGTGGGTTAGAGTGGGTTAGAGTGGGTTAGAGTGGGTTAGAGTGGGTTAGAGTGGGTTAGAGTGGGTTAGAGTGGGTTAGAGTGGGTTAGAGTGGGTTAGAGTGGGTTAGAGTGGGTTAGAGTGGGTTAGAGTGGGTTAGAGTGGGTTAGAGTGGGTTAGAGTGGGTTAGAGTGGGTTAGAGTGGGTTAGAGTGGGTTAGAGTGGGTTAGAGTGGGTTAGAGTGGGTTAGAGTGGGTTAGAGTGGGTTAGAGTGGGTTAGAGTGGGTTAGAGTGGGTTAGAGTGGGTTAGAGTGGGTTAGAGTGGGTTAGAGTGGGTTAGAGTGGGTTAGAGTGGGTTAGAGTGGGTTAGAGTGGGTTAGAGTGGGTTAGAGTGGGTTAGAGTGGGTTAGAGTGGGTTAGAGTGGGTTAGAGTGGGTTAGAGTGGGTTAGAGTGGGTTAGAGTGGGTTAGAGTGGGTTAGAGTGGGTTAGAGTGGGTTAGAGTGGGTTAGAGTGGGTTAGAGTGGGTTAGAGTGGGTTAGAGTGGGTTAGAGTGGGTTAGAGTGGGTTAGAGTGGGTTAGAGTGGGTTAGAGTGGGTTAGAGTGGGTTAGAGTGGGTTAGAGTGGGTTAGAGTGGGTTAGAGTGGGTTAGAGTGGGTTAGAGTGGGTTAGAGTGGGTTAGAGTGGGTTAGAGTGGGTTAGAGTGGGTTAGAGTGGGTTAGAGTGGGTTAGAGTGGGTTAGAGTGGGTTAGAGTGGGTTAGAGTGGGTTAGAGTGGGTTAGAGTGGGTTAGAGTGGGTTAGAGTGGGTTAGAGTGGGTTAGAGTGGGTTAGAGTGGGTTAGAGTGGGTTAGAGTGGGTTAGAGTGGGTTAGAGTGGGTTAGAGTGGGTTAGAGTGGGTTAGAGTGGGTTAGAGTGGGTTAGAGTGGGTTAGAGTGGGTTAGAGTGGGTTAGAGTGGGTTAGAGTGGGTTAGAGTGGGTTAGAGTGGGTTAGAGTGGGTTAGAGTGGGTTAGAGTGGGTTAGAGTGGGTTAGAGTGGGTTAGAGTGGGTTAGAGTGGGTTAGAGTGGGTTAGAGTGGGTTAGAGTGGGTTAGAGTGGGTTAGAGTGGGTTAGAGTGGGTTAGAGTGGGTTAGAGTGGGTTAGAGTGGGTTAGAGTGGGTTAGAGTGGGTTAGAGTGGGTTAGAGTGGGTTAGAGTGGGTTAGAGTGGGTTAGAGTGGGTTAGAGTGGGTTAGAGTGGGTTAGAGTGGGTTAGAGTGGGTTAGAGTGGGTTAGAGTGGGTTAGAGTGGGTTAGAGTGGGTTAGAGTGGGTTAGAGTGGGTTAGAGTGGGTTAGAGTGGGTTAGAGTGGGTTAGAGTGGGTTAGAGTGGGTTAGAGTGGGTTAGAGTGGGTTAGAGTGGGTTAGAGTGGGTTAGAGTGGGTTAGAGTGGGTTAGAGTGGGTTAGAGTGGGTTAGAGTGGGTTAGAGTGGGTTAGAGTGGGTTAGAGTGGGTTAGAGTGGGTTAGAGTGGGTTAGAGTGGGTTAGAGTGGGTTAGAGTGGGTTAGAGTGGGTTAGAGTGGGTTAGAGTGGGTTAGAGTGGGTTAGAGTGGGTTAGAGTGGGTTAGAGTGGGTTAGAGTGGGTTAGAGTGGGTTAGAGTGGGTTAGAGTGGGTTAGAGTGGGTTAGAGTGGGTTAGAGTGGGTTAGAGTGGGTTAGAGTGGGTTAGAGTGGGTTAGAGTGGGTTAGAGTGGGTTAGAGTGGGTTAGAGTGGGTTAGAGTGGGTTAGAGTGGGTTAGAGTGGGTTAGAGTGGGTTAGAGTGGGTTAGAGTGGGTTAGAGTGGGTTAGAGTGGGTTAGAGTGGGTTAGAGTGGGTTAGAGTGGGTTAGAGTTGGGTTAGAGTGGGTTAGAGTGGGTTAGAGTGGGTTAGAGTGGGTTAGAGTGGGTTAGAGTGGGTTAGAGTGGGTTAGAGTGGGTTAGAGTGGGTTAGAGTGGGTTAGAGTGGGTTAGAGTGGGTTAGAGTGGGTTAGAGTGGGTTAGAGTGGGTTAGAGTGGGTTAGAGTGGGTTAGAGTGGGTTAGAGTGGGTTAGAGTGGGTTAGAGTGGGTTAGAGTGGGTTAGAGTGGGTTAGAGTGGGTTAGAGTGGGTTAGAGTGGGTTAGAGTGGGTTAGAGTGGGTTAGAGTGGGTTAGAGTGGGTTAGAGTGGGTTAGAGTGGGTTAGAGTGGGTTAGAGTGGGTTAGAGTGGGTTAGAGTGGGTTAGAGTGGGTTAGAGTGGGTTAGAGTGGGTTAGAGTGGGTTAGA